>PVHP010019571.1:0-5000 GCA_004024765.1 Zapus hudsonius
TTCAAGCATTCAGAGCTACTGACTTAGAGGCAGATCTAGGTAAATAAGACCTTGGGTTTCATGAGTTGATTCCATGTGTTTGTCGCTTTCAAGAAGGAAGGATGGGAAAGTGAGCTGCTGTGCACCGTGTGTGTATGTGTGTGCATGCACATGTGTGTGGTTGGGGTCAGCTCTCCTCTCGCTTCACTTTAGTTTTACTCTTTGTCCTGAGTGAATGTCTAGAATGTTCATGAAATGTGATGAGCTATAAGACACATCACAGGTGCTTTTAAGGACAAAAGAAGCCTTATTCTGTCCAGGAATCTTTATTGGCTCCTTAAAACTGTGCCAGATTATCACTATGCCTAGGTTCTGAATTTTTCTCCTGCTGTTTTTTTTTATTAGCTCACTACACACTTTCTCCTCTTTCCCATCGCTCTTAACCATGTGGTCTAGACCTGCCTCTTCACTGATCCCTACACCCACTTTGACTCCATTTACCTTGTTCCTTTACTCATAGAAGCTTCCTGATTTTTTTGTTCCTGTGTGTGTGTGTGTTTATGTGTGTGTGTATGCATGTTTGTGCATGTGCACATGTGTGTGCTGGCCTATGGAGGCCAGAGGTCAATGTCCAGTGTCTTCCTCAATGGCTTTCTACCCTGTTCTTTGAGACAGTTTCCAGCTCACCAATTTGGATAGTTCATCTAGCCAGCAGGCCTTAGGGAGTCCTCTGTGTCTGCCTCCCCAGGGCTGGGATTAGAGGTACACACATCCTCAGCCCTGTAAACTCCTTCTACAACATGTTTCTGATATTTAAATCTCAGCTTATGTTTGGAAAAAGTCTTGGCATTTCTGTGGATGGGAGAGAAGCTAGAATGAAATTGATTCTCCAAAATACCTGTGTAAGGCAGAGATGTGGATGCACACTTTCTCCTTCCATCCAGTTCCATTCATTTCCATCGCCCCTCTGAGCCTCCAGGGAGGCTTAATTTCTTCTATCAGTTTATAAGTGGGGCTAGGACCCTGAGAGAAGGCTTTGTCAACAACACAACTTGAACTTCAGAGTTCCAGCTATATAGGAAGGAAGGTCTCTCTCTCTCTCTCTCTCTCTCTCTCTCTCTCTCTCTCTCTCGTGTGTGTGTGTGTGTGTGTGTGTGTGTGTGTGTGTGTGTGCACATGTGTGTGCTGGTGTGCTGGTGTGCATGTATGCACACACCTTTTAAGCTCTCAGCCTGCCTCCATCTCTATACTCAGAGCAGAAGAACCTGGAGGGTGACAGGAATTGCCTTCTTACATGGATCAGGAAGCCATTGTTGTTGTCATGTACACGTTTTTCCTTGTTGGGGTACACACCACCCCATAAGGCTTTGTTTTCTCTGAGGACACTTAGCGGATTCTCAAACTTGGGCACCTGTGCTCATTCAAACCCAATACTGCGAGTCAACAGTCCTATGAAAATATTGCCTGGAGATGTTGAAGAATTTTAAATTTCAAAACCTTCTTTGGCATTCTCTTCCCAGAACTACTCTAGACAGTGTAACCCTAGTTGTGATTTTTGTCTGACTCACTGTTGTTTCATGTGGGAGGTATTCAGATAAATCATGCTTACAGCTGATGCTGGCCTGCTTACCTTGTTTCTTCAAGGACATTGAAAGTTCCCTGAGAAATGGGATCAGCTTCTCCATTCACTTAGTGATCAGTAAGTAAATGTCTGGTGGACTTTAATGTAATGACAATGAGGCTCAGATTAATCTCCTGGGGGCAGCGGATTACAACTATCCACTTCCAAAGGTTTCACTTGCAATTTCTTTTACTCGGACATTCCCAAATGCTTTATGGCTGTATAAATTGCTATGTAGATTTTGCCAAATGGAAATCCATGCTTTTCCCAGTAACAGTTCTAGCCCTGTTTGGACTACACAGTGGTCATTGGCAAGAAGAAGGTAGCACATTGGGAGCTGATGCTGATTGAGATCATGTAGGCACTAGGATCTGCAGACAGCAAACACATTGCAGACAGGAATGCCCTTATCACCCTTAGTAGGGTAGGGTAAGAAGTAAACCAGTGAACATGTGTCAAAAGGATCCAAATCCAGCCTGCCAGTTGTATGATTTCAGGGTTATTGTGGAAACGTATGCTAACTGCCAGCTTAGTATCAACTAGCACCAGTCCAGGCCAAACATGTATCTCCATAGTGATAAGTACATTCAGGGCAGGGGCCTGTGGTCTGTGGTACACAGTAGCTAGGGTACATATGGAATGCCAGCTTCCGAGGCAGAGAAGAGATGCTGGGAGTTAGATTCTGTGTGATCAAAGATACTTAAAAGCTAATGAATTAAGAGGATATTAAAGGACTCGGCAATGTTTGTGCTTGAGGTGATTAGAGCTTCCTATAGGCTTAGAAGTAGGGAATGAATGATCATTTGAAAAATAGCTGTTTTAAGTGATGCCTCTTTCTTTAGAGAAAATTGGATCACTCCTAGGCAACCAATCCAGGTATTAATCTGAGTGTTATCAGACTCAGCCAAATTGTCACACACACACACACACACACACACACACACACACACACACACACACACCTTTCCCTGCCTAATGTGAAATACTAGTTCAGCATACCTCTCATTTTTCATTAGGACATTGTCAGCTGCTGTTGACAAACAGGTAATGAGTTTGACATGGGATCAGTATCCCATCAGTCTCTAGGGCAGCAGTATGCGCATTCATCCTATAATGTGATTTCTTAAGGCATGGGTTTAGTGTAAAGACCTGATTTTCACTTCAGGGAACTTTGAAACAAACTTAGTCAATTTTTCCAAGTTCCATCAAACTTTCAAGAGGGATAATCAGTTTTTTGACCATTTTTTTTCTTCTGAGTATGATGGAGTGAAGATCTTAACTCAGACCACCTATTGTCCCCTCCTTGCTACACATGTAAGATTTCACAAGTCAAATCTTTCTGTCCCTTAAGATCCTGTCAGTTTTCTAAGTGGTTAAAACTGGGGATTTTCCAGGTACATTGTCTCCAAAATTCTTTATTTAATCTTGACAATTTTTTTCAGTCTGGCGTGCTGGCTTGATTTTGCTTAAAGAAAGGGACTGCATCATTCAAATACAATTAATAATATTAATTGAATGTAATAAAGCAATGTTGGAAGTGAGAAAAACTTCCATGACCTTATTGGTAATAAAAGCTTGGTCATCAGCTGTGTGTATTCCCATCTGGTTTTTTATTTTTATTTATTTTTATTTTTTTGGAACATGGGTTGTTTTATGTTCACTGTTCCTGAGGTTGGATTGTCCTGTCAGTTTGAAGTGATGGGATGGGATGGATTCTTCTGTTCATAGGTTGAATTGTCAATATTTTTGACATTGAAGTTGAGGGGACTGTTGCCCCTCTTCTCAGACACCCAGGTTCTTTCAAACAAGAAACATGCACAGTGCTGTGCATGGTGGTTTATGTTGCCTACAATATAGGACCATTATACATTGCAGAACTCATAGTTGTTTGTTTAAATGGCTTTCTCCTCTATTAATCTGTAAGCTCTTTAAAGGCATAACCTCTCCCTTTGCATTTTATTACACTGGAGCTAATATTACATACTCAATAAAGATTTGTTGAATCGAGTCAACTTTCATTATAGATTTTTATGGAGTTTTGTCTGTTTTTGTGTGTGCTGGGAATGGAACCCGGAACCATACTCAACATATACTTTACCCCCCAAGCCTCCAAAGCTTCAGTTTGAAGAGGGTTTGCATTAAACTTTTTAACACAGAAGATATGACATATAGCTATCCATATAGACTCCCCACCCCCACCCAGCACAAGCCTTTTGTGAGAAGTGAGCCAATATGAGCAAGTGGGGTGGAATGTGGGAAGGCTGGGAAGTAGGAGGCTGAGGAATGCTGCTGTGGAGTGCATTGTGAACTCCTCTGCTTGCGACTTGGCTTACCTACCCTCTGTCTGGAGGATCTGGACCACTGCCTGTGCTTTCAGGGGCTTCTGTGTGCCTTGGCTTGGAAGAGGCGGGATGCTGGATGTGACTGCTGGGAGCTTCAGAGGCTGGGCTTATGAGAAGTGAGGGCATTGGAGTCTGTTCTGAGATGCTGCTGTTGACAGCTGCCTATTGGAAATTGTATTCCATGGCTATTGGGAAGGCTACACACACACACACACACACACACACACACACACACACACACACACACACTTCTTAAACATGTAACCCAAAATCCAGAGGCCAGGCCCTTCCTCATTCCTTCAAATATCCCTTCTGGAAATGATTCCTTATTAGTGCACATTCCATAGATGCTTGAATAAAACACTGTGATAGAGAAAATGTCTTTCTTTCCCAAGGAGAATAACAGGATGACAAGACTTCAGCAAAGATAGCAATCTTGTAGGTTCCCAGGCTGCACCTTCCCCTTCCTCCTTCTCATTACTTCCTCTTCCCTTACTCTGCCGCACTGATTATTTATTCTCTTGAACAACACATTTTAGAAGTTCGATTTCCCTCACCTGAGCTCAGATTTATCACATTTTAGAATGTCTGTTTAATGTATTAATAAAATTACCTCTGGTAGGAATAATAAGTTGGATATGTGACAAGCATACGAGTCACTCAAGGCTCAACACAAAACACAGAACTTGAAAGAGAAAACCCTCCAAATAAGCTCCCAATCTCCTAAGCCTCATATCCACCATCTTCTAGAACCCGCTAAGAATTTCTCTTCTGCAACACCTGTCTTTGTTCTTCTTTTGTTAATAACTCGCCATAACCTTTGATTTGTGATTTTTTTTCCTGTCACCCTTCACCCCAGTGACATTTAAGATGTATGCCACACAAGACAGGGCCCCCTAGCTCCCCAGCTCGGTCACCCTCATTAAGCCTTTTCGGTTCTGCAAAGGCACTCGCTCTGAAATGCACAAGTGATGGTATTAAATCCTCTGCTGGCAATTTTGTGTGGGATTGGGTATTGAAATGCAGCAAAGCAAATAATGAAGGCATATGTTTACCTA
>PVHP010019571.1:7500-31718 GCA_004024765.1 Zapus hudsonius
AAACATTAATAATAACAACAAAGTGATGCTGCACATACGGTTTTATGCTTCCTAATGTGTTTAATCCTTACAATATCCACATGAAACAGAAGCACAAACAAGTGAAGAAACATGTCCAAGGCCACCCAGCTAATAACTAGTGGAATGAGATTTGAACACAGTGTTTAGAATCCTTGCCCTAAAATAATCTATATTTGAGACTTTGTTAAATGAAACAATGAAATTATTTTTCAACCCTTTTAAATCTAGTGTGCGTGTGGGTGCACACACACAGGCACACACACACACACACACACACACACACACACACACACTTACACTTGTGTTCATGTTTGTATGTGTGAGTGTGGGCATGCATTTGCCACATCACACATGTGGAGGTCAGAAGATAACCTCAGGTAATGGTTCTCACTCTCCACCTCGTGGCCTGTGAGAGGAATTGAGACTTGGTTCACAGTGGTCTATACCAGCTCCTGATGGACTACACCAGCTTACTTAGCTTCTAGATTAAGCTCTTTGTGTTCCTAGTGGTCTATCCTGGGTTTCTAATGGTTTATTTTATTGGTTCTGTCCTTTACACAAGAGCTGTTGGGCTGGAGTGTAGCTCAGTGGTTGAGTATTAGCAGATGCAAGGTCCTGGGTTTTAATACTTTGCACTGCAGGGGGAAAAATCTTTTGATGTTATGTCGTGGTTTTCAGTTGGAAGAAGAGACCATGGCATGCTGGTGATCTAGCTGAGGCCCTGCCAGAGATCTGTCAGTCATCTGGAGATGCCATCAAGTGGGGACTGAAGGGGCACAAATGCAGCCCAGGCAGCTCTGGTGCCGCATGTTTGGTGGGCTTCACGATGGCCAGGTTCCAGGGAAATAAGGGGATTGGGAAGAGGCAAGTCCCAGGACTGGCTGGAGGCTGCTTGCTGGGTGGGGACAGGAGAAAAGGGTAGCTGTAGCTCTAGCAGCCAGGGCAGCAAGAGAAGACCCGGATGGGAAGCAGGACTCTTGTTTCTTCTTCTGTCAGCAAGCATTGAGAGTAAGGAAGTTATCAAGCCTGGCTTGTGTGTGTGTGTCTGTTGAGAACCAAAGAGAACAACAGCAAAACAGTGGGCTTGTTGAAATTGTGGGGTTCAGCCAGGCTCTCGTCTACACTGTAATCCCTCCAGTATTTCCCTTCCAGGCTTACGAGGAAAAACCATTTTCTAAAACTTTCCATTTATGATTTTTCTGTTATTCTGGGCAGTCAAACTTATGTAACATGTTATGCTACTTTTCTTATAAATCCTCTGTATATTAAACTTGAAAATGTTAATACTATTTTATATTTTGGAAACTCTCATTTAGAAAAAAACGGATTTTTTTAAAACTGTGTGTAAGGTAATTGCTTATTGGGATGATATTTTATAACATGGTTACTTAAAAGGATTTTGCTTTTAGCATAAATCTTACCTTTTTGGAAAAAAATGTGTTCTCTGTTCTTATTTTCAGTCAGTTTGTTTTTAATCCATTTTCTGAATTGAGGGCTCTTCTATTACCATTGTAGGAAAAACTAGAAAAAGTGAGGGTGCATTGAAGGGAAATTAGAATACAATCCAATTACTAAGAGAAGCACTGTGAACATTGTTTTATATTTTCCATATCGCTATGCGTGTATACACGCATACTTACTAGTGCGCGTCATATTTACATTTTTATAGCCTAAGATTTTCAGAGGTCCATTTTGTTATCATTTTCCATGCTGGGAAGAACCTCAGAGGTATGATTTATGACTTCATTGCATTCTGTAACTTACACATTCTGACTTTTTGTAGGCCATTTAGGCTACAAGCCGTCTTCTCCTATCAGTAATGCTTCATTGAGCATTATTATATTGAGCATCTCTTCTTCTATGTTTTTATGAGATTGGATATTTTCAAAATATTGTGTGTGTGTGTGTGTGCACGCGCACACACATGTGCACATGTGCATGCCGGGGTATCTTGCCACCCTTATGCAGTTTTTTTTTTTTTTTTTTTTTTTTGCTCCATCTCCTCATCCTTAGTTTGATGGCTTGGCTGGTAGATGAGGCTGGTAGATAAGACTAGTGTCTTAGTCGGTTTTGTGCTGCCATAAGAGAGTATAATTGGGTGATTTGGATATAGCTGAAGTTCATTTGGCTGATGGTCCTTGAGGCTGCTGAGTATAAGATTGAGGGTCCACACTTGGCGCATAGTAATATGATGGAAGACAGCATGTGGTGACAAGGTAACATTGTGCCAGCCTTGCTTTCAGTGCACATTGCTTCTTAGTAACACACTCACTTTTCCAATAATGACAATGGCCTGAGCAGACTCTTCAGAACCTAATCCCCTCTTAAAGGTCCCAGCTCGCAACACCATTACATTGGGGATTAAGTTTCCAGATGTGAGCACTGGGGATTCATTCATACTATAGCTTATAAAGTAGTAAAACTAGCTCCTCCATATGACAGGCAATGAGGTTGGGGTCATGTCCCTCCCACAGAAGGCCAATAGGCCAATTAGCATCTGTACTGGGAGGACAGGGAAGTGGGACCTTGGGGACAAGTGTCCTCCTCTCTCTAGTTTGGACACACATGGTGAGAAGATCCATCGGAAATCCTGTGGGTAGAGCAGTTCTTATGTGTCTGAACAGTGAAGACAGGTATACATAGGAAACACTCCAACAGAGACCCTTTCCCAGTTTCTAGCAATTTAGGTTTTAAAAACAATGGCTCCAGTAGTACAGTGATTTGTCTATGGATGGCTCTGAGTGGACTCTAGTGTCCAGCAAATTGGCCTTCGCTGTTGTTTCCTGGACTGATGGCTTCCTAAAGAATGAAGACTCAGGTCACTACATTCCCAAGTCTCTTCAAAGGGACTTCTCCACTGACCTAGTTTGCAGTCAGTATGGCAGTGAGGAGGACTGGCTAGAATGGTGTCATAGAATGGTCCACCTACAAGTGAAGAGAGTGAGGTTCTAACTCATCTCGACTCCTCTTCCTCTTCTGCAGGATCACCCCCTGGCACTCACAGTGAGTGAGTGCATACAGATCCATAGCTCACCCGGGTACTGTTCTGTCGATGTCAGCTTGGCCCATTAGCGATGGTGCTCCAAGGCCTTGAAGGGACCATTTTTGCTGCTGACAAAATTTAAAAGCTCTACAATAGCATGAAATGTACCCATAGCTGTCATGGGAGTGTATACATTTAGAGTGCGCAAAAAGATAAGTAAAAGCTCTTATGAAAAAAAATTAGAAGGCTAAGAAAACTCCAGGATCAAAGAGCTTTTTAGGTAGGCTCTGGAATGTCATCTCTAATGTTTCCTGATATGAAAGTAGTTAAAACAAAACAACCTAATAGCGTATCAATAGAAGAGGTTTCTATGTTTCCTGATTCGCTTTCACTTATTCATAATTTCCCAGCTCTTAACCATATTGAGTACAAACAGATGTTTATAATAGTTTGGTTTCCCACACTTTGATCCCCTTTGCTATTTTCGGCCTAAGACTGGAGAAAGAATATGGCCTAATCCTTGCCCTGTGGTGAAATCATATTGAAGGTAAGAGACTAGAGAACAAAGCCTTTCTCTCTAATCCCTCCATGCCTCCAATGGAAAGGTTGAGAGTTAGCAGGGGGTTTGGGAGTCAGGATGCACTGACTGTCTCCATCAGGCCCCGTGAGGTCGCATGGAAACCAGTTATTACTGGTCAGTGTGTGACCTCACAGTCATAAGCTCAGATTTGAAAGGGATGCACAGCATGCAGCTGGAGCGGGTCATTCATGGCTCAGCTCCATTTTTTCTATAAAATAGAGATACTTCCAACTGTGAGGATTGAATGAGTTAACATTTGTGAGTGTGTGCGATGCCAGGCTCTTATTGTTGCTTGGCACCTTCTTCTCTGACAATGATGATTACTGGGAGAGACCAGTCTTCTGAACTCTGTGCTCTAACACAGAGCTCCATTCTTTATCTGGGTAGGTTTTTAAACTAGCTTCATTTCTTACACTAATAAAATAACCTAATACAGCCTCTGTGTGATATGTGCTTGACTTTGCAAAGACTCACCTGTATGTAAAATGGCTCAGCGATCTTCACTCTTTCGCTGGCTCCAGAGAATGTGAGCCTGGAACAAAATTCAGAAATGAGAAAATTTTCCACTTCATCCTCTTATGCAAAGAGGCCAAAAAGCTACTATGGAAAAACATCTTTGATGACTCCATCTGACAGCCTGGAAGTTGATGTCTGGAAGCACGTGTGTGGGCAATGGAAGGGGACAGATGGAAACATCTCTAGTGTGGCTCTTTCCCCTTTCCCAGGAGTGCAGCCAGTGATGTTCTGAACAGAGAGGCCAGGTTAGCAGTGAGTGTGTCAGGTGTCCAATCCCAATGTCGCATGCGCAGAAGCTAATCTCGAGTATGAATGATTGAGTTCTAGTTGTGAGGTTCCTGACATGCTTCCTTGCTTCTTCCAGGCATATTCCCCACTGGGCATTCATCATACTCACCGGCTTTTCAATGGACATGGCTCCAAAGCCCATCACCCATGCAGGTGGCTTAGCATCCTTCCTCCATGAAGAGGGACTTCCCTGGTTTCCTTCCTCTTCTCAAAGTTCTGGGATGACTCATTCTAAACTATGGGTGGAAATAGGATTCCTTCTAGAAGCTGGTGTTTCCATTTACCTCTGGATCCCACTGACCTGCACAGTCGACGCTCGTTCCTAACTTGGGGCAAGTTGATTTCCCCTTTTCAGTTTGTGTCCTTCAAACGTCCCGATTCTTCTGGGCTCCAGATAAGGTCCTTCTCATTTTGGGGTCATAGCTTCCTTCTTCTAGAGTCCTGTTAAATCCAGAAGTTGGGTGCCGGAGCAGTTTTCCCTAGGCCTTTATTCTAAAGAAAAAATTTCCTGTGTAGGCCTGGCCTATAGCTTAGAGGTATAGCTTGTGAGGAGCTTGGTTCTATACACGGACAGATAGACACACAGACACACACACACACACACCTTGTTTTTATGGAATTCCTCATAGATATAACTCCACTGTCTTAAAACCTCATATGGTCCACAGAGGTCCTAGATTCTGGTGAGTACTGGCCATTCCTAGCAACCACCCATCTCTTGGGGTTTAATTCTGTGCTTCATGGCCTTGGTGCCCATAGACAATGAGCCCTTGGGACACAGAATGTCCAGCGCATGCTAGCATGCTCATTAAGAAGCACTTTGCAGGTCCAGGCTGGATTAGAGGATGAGACCATCAGAGGTGGCATCCGAGGTGTTATGGTTTAGGACTTTGCTTTGCTTAGTGGAGTCTCCATGAACATTACAGAGGGGGAGATTTTAGAACTAGACTTTGACACAGTAATTTTCCCCTGGCTGCATGGAACAGCAGGATACCAACATAAAGATTAGCTAGAAATGGGTGGTTTGCTATAGCAACTGAAGTCAAACAGAGTTTCATTTGTCCCAGAGAATTCCTGTTGATGACTGGCCTGTGGCTCAGTGGTAGATCTTGTAAGGCACCCTGGGTTCCACACACACATACACACACACACACACACACACACACACACACACACACTCACACACACACTCACACACACACACATGGAATTCATAGTGGATTCAGTTTCTACTTGTATTTCTATTTGAAGACAGAAAAGCTTCCACTATAAGATTTTGCTATGGATCCCAGTTCCAGTTAAGGGTTCCTTGCCACTGAGCGGATCTCAGAGTCTATCAGTTAAGAGCCATAGTGGGGGGGAATATCCAGAGTCATTGCCCCCCTCAGCAACAACACACATAGAAAAAAAAACTGGCTACCTCTTATAAAATTCATAACCCCCTACCCCATGGACTGATCCAATATGCCCACCAAGGAGGGCCTCCAGTGGGTTAGGGACAGGGAGGAGGGAAATGGGGGTGTCATCATAAGGTTTGTTCATGCAATGTATCTAATGATTGACAATAAATATGTTTAAAAAAAGAAAAGCTAACTATTTTTTTTTAAAGAATGTCATCCACACGTCAACGGACTGGTGCATTCATGACCTCACATTGGATGTTGTTACTCCCACGGGACCTGGGCAATTATGAGCCCATCAACATTTGGACACAGAGGAGAGAGGAGGACAGGAAGAGTAAGCCACCAGAATGGAAGAAGTATTGCTTGGAAAGAAGAGGGTGCTCAGTGGAATAGGTGGGGTGGGGGGGTCACAAGGGGGTAACAGGATGGAAATACAAATAAACTATAATATGTTCACCATTAAAATTCTCAATAAAATGTTTGAAAACAGTAAATGACATGAAAGAATGAATTTGAAGAATTTGGGGGTGGCTATGTGGTGTACTTTTCTCTGTATAAATAGATACACATATTATATGTACACATTATGTATTCATATACTTCAGGATATATATATTTTATGAGTCACCATTAGTGTATGTGTACAGGATTGGATTTTTGAGTGAAGTATTCACTGTGTTTTCAGTTTAATATTAAAGCATTAGCATGATTTGGGAATAAGAAATGATAAGTAGTTTAATGATTCTACTTAAAATTAGTGCAGCTAATTTAATGTATTTCTGATATTCCCCTGTGTGCTGTTGCTGCACAGCAGTTATTGTCTCAGAAATGAGAGCTTTAAAAGATAATATAACTTTCTGAAAATGGAAGCTATGGCACAGAAACTGGATGATAAATCATACGTGTCTGAGGCTGTTTTATTTAAAAGAATGAGATATTTAAATCACTTGGATAATCTGTCAAAACCATGAGTTGGCATTTTGAGTCACTTAATGAATATGTTTTAATTTAAATGAAAAGGAAAACTAAACTCAAATTCATTTCCATTTTCCAACTCCATTCAAAAATTTGAAATTTCTTGAGTCTCACTGTTGTCCACAACTGTTACTTATTGAAATGGCTGACTGTTGTGTTGCCAGGTGACACTTTAATGCCAGAGGCGTTCAGCAGAGTGGACACTGTCTTCAGAAGCCCACATCCTGTGATTATACATTTCTGTGGCTGTGTGCTTTCCAAGCATGAGGTCTTCTCATCCTCTTATCTGCCTAAACTGTAGGAGGGAAAATTGTTGTCTTAATTTAACAAATAAGCAAGTTGGGGCTTGGTGAGGTTTCCTATCTCAAACCACAGATGTGGCTGGCTAGATTCTCAAATCATCTCCATCTGCCCTTATTCTGGTTTTGTTGTTTTGAACCATAGAGTTAGTTTCAGTAAAGAGTTGTAGAACCACCCAATATGGCATTGGGGACTGCATTGAAAAATGGTAGATCTGTGGAAACCAACTAAAGGAGAGCCATCAAGATGATAGAATTACTGGTCACACAGAGTGTAAGGAATTATTGAACTATGATTGATGGCCAGGCTGCTTAGGAGGCAGGTTTCAGGTCAATATAAGGAAGAGTTGTCTAACCTGTCTATAGGAAGAATAGATTGTCTCATTAAGAGTTGAGTTGTGACTGGGGATCCTGGATTTATGGATATGGTTGAAGCACTAAAGTGTTAGATGGATGGCTGTTTATGTCAGGGTCTCAATACACACACACACACACACACACACACACACACACAACAGACACACACACACACACACACACACAGACACACACAGACAGGCAAAACAGGAAGGGCCAAGAGTGAGATTTTCTCCCCCTTTATATAGCCGTAAGGCAGGGTCTTTCAACCTTTACCCAGACTTGTTTGTTCCCTGAGTCTTCGGAATTTCTTTCCTGCACTGCCCTCCCAGGAAGGAAAGTTTGGTTTTACCTTTCCTGAACCTTCTTACCTTCCATCCCCTACTACAGAGGGCTGCCTTCCTGTAAACAACCTCAGAGACCCACCAAAGATTAAAAAGGTCAAGTTGACAACAAAACCATCACACTGAATATCTGAAATTTCAACCAAATGTTGACAGGTAGTAGCATGGGCACAGGATTGTGGGAATATTTTTGTGTGTGGGACTGGAGATATTTTCCACAGCCACTCTAGGTGCACAGTGGGTCATTGGAGACCTGAGTCTGAGCTCAGGAGCAGTCAGTGGAAGGGAAGCTGCTCCTGGAGTGTGTTAGAGAAGATTCAGGGAATATTTAAATCCCCTTTTTTTAAAGTAAAAAAAAAAAAAAAAAGACTTGTTTTGATCGACTGATTGATCGATTTTCTTGCCAAGATGGAACTCACAAGCTTAGGAATGCCAGGCAAACCCTGTCTCTTAAAACACTAAAAGATGGAATAGACTTTTGGTCTATTTGTGGATTGATTTGAGAATTGTAAATGAGGAAATTAAAGGGGGAAAAAACCTTTGGAGTAATGTCTTTAAAGTTCCATCTTTGTTATTTTAAACTGTTTTCTATCAGGGACTAGAAAGAGTCTTGAGTGGATGATGGGTTTGCCTCTGCAGTCTTTTACAAAGGGAGCCCTTCTGAAGCTGCTTTTAGAACTCTTTGTTTTTCTCTTCTTGAGATAAAAGAAACAGAGCCACCATTAACACCAAAGTCTGCCTGGTTATCTAAGAAGTGGAATGACTGTAGATGTGTATTGCAGTATCTGAGAACCAGTGGTTTTGCATTCAAGAGGCCCTTCAGGTCAGCTTGCTTTACTTATCCTGAGAATACAAGAGTCTAGGCCTTGGATCCAGTTTTCCTCTTTAATTGAGTATCACATTAAACTCAGGGGCCTCAGGGACCACTGTCCAGAAACCTTTTCCCCCATATTGATTCACTTTTCTGTTCTGCAAATCTCTGTTCCATTTTGTTTGAAACACATGTAAGTCCTTAATTAAGGAGGTTTTAAAGTCATGAGATTACAAAGTAATCTTGAATGCAATCTTCTGGAATTTTAACCAAATCACCCAATACCTTTAAGCTCAAAGTGTCCTTTCCATTTTAAATTGAAACTGAATCCTACTGAGAAAACAATACTTAGTCTCCTTAAAACTTGTGTTAATTCCTTTCTTTGTTTTCACCTTTTCTTCAAGAATCAATAAGCTTGATTTTCTAGCACTGTGGTTTTCAACATTGGTAACTGATATTTTTCCCCATTAGCTTTGTCGTAATAACACATTTGTGGGCAGAATGAGAAGGAGTTAACAGTTATAAGCCTGGTTGTTCAATTCACCATCCACTAGATGATTAATTGGTGAGGCGCTCCTGAGGACCACAGAGTCAAGTTCAGGGGTGGGATAATAGTCTAATGATAAAAGAGCCAGTTTCCAGGTACAAGGGCTGTTTCCCCCAGACTACTTTCTTGTTGCTGGGACAAAACATCTGAGGGGAAAGCAGCATATGGGAGGTATTTCAACTTAACTGTTCTGAGGAGCCTCATCATGGGACATGTCTTACATGTTCTTGCAGTGCAGACCCATTAGAGATAGAGCACAGACATGCTAACTGTGTTCTTATAAACTTTTCTTGGGAATATATCCTGCACCGATCATGAATCACTCACGTTAAACAAAACCACCAGTTTCA
Organism: Zapus hudsonius; assembly: GCA_004024765.1. Lineage (NCBI taxonomy): Eukaryota > Metazoa > Chordata > Mammalia > Rodentia > Dipodidae > Zapus > Zapus hudsonius. The sequence continues at coordinate 16,975 of PVHP010019571.1, forward strand.
GGTGAATGAAACCTCTGATGAAGTTTACAAAGAGAACTGTTATGTAGTTTCTATGTTGGTGAAGTGGTTGTCAGCTCTAAGGGGAGGCCAGGTGGGAAGGTTGATGAGTGCGGAGTCCACACAAGGGGATCTGAGTGGATGATGTCAATGGCCAGTGGCTATCAGCTGTTAGCTTAGTGTATCTCTCTCCCTTATAATTGATATACCTATGACATGAGCTATTCCTGGTATTTTCTCTTTTTTTAATATTTTATTCATTTTTCAAGCAGAGATACAGATCGAGAGAGAGAGAGTGAGTGAGAGAGAGAGAGAGAGAGAGAGAGAGAGCGTGCATCAGGGCCACCACCTTGTGGCGTGGGTCTGGTTTATGTCGGTCCTAGGGAATTGAACCTGCAGCCTTAGGCACTGGAGGCAAGTTGCCTTCACTGTTGAGCCATCTCTCCAGCCCTAGGCCTGGTATTTTCTGAATGAACAGTTTGGTTTTGTTCCTAGTTTTATTCTTCTGGACCTACTGTGTGCAAAGAAATCACATGACATGATCATTTCTAGACCAGAAAGTGGTGCTCAGAAACATTGTGTAATTGGTTTGAAAGTTACATAGATACTAAGGGCTAAGTTGGAACTGCAGCTTGGGTTTAATCAGAGGGGCCATGTTTCTATCCATGGTGCTTTACTGCTAAGATCTGGGAGCCACATAGGTTCTCAGAGATATAGGTCATGTCCAAGATAGCTCTTGCTTCATTGCTTGCTGTCATTTTCCTGAGCAAAGAACTCTTGGTTCACTTCACTGAGACATTGTCCGAGTTGAGGTGACCTAGAGAGGCTCCCTGGGTTAGCACATCTGTTCTCATTAGGGAAGTTGTAGAATTATAGCCATCCACTCTGCCTGGAGCCTGGATAGAATCTGTGTGACAGTGGGAAATGATCTGGGCAAATGATCTGGATTTAGGGGTGGTTTTGGAAGGCGCTGTAGAGATGAGATGATGAAGGAGAGTTATAATGGTCTCTCACTAGAGTTTTTTGCTGTTTACTGTAGGAATTAGCATGACTGATTAGTACATTGCTCTGAGAAGCTGTGAAAATGTCTAAAAAAACCTCAGTGACTGCTTCAATGCCCTAAATAGTCTTATGTCAGCAATTAGCGGTAACAGTCTTTCATTAATCCATCAGCTTTCTGAGCCTGCACATCCGCACACGGGAGACAGTAGCGAATCCTCAGGATTAACAGCAGTGTTGCGCTTCGGTGTGTCGGTGTGGCTTCGGGCACTGAGACCAAGCTGTTGCTCCTTTCTTTAGCTCTGAGTGCATCGTGAATCCTCCCACAGTGTGGAGGCATGTCAGTGGGCTTCTTCTTACTGGTACGATTGTGATGCTGTTGTAAGACCATGATCTTCCTGGAAGGATACATTGGGGCTAAATTAAAAGGGGCCGGGCTGAGGAGATTTCTCAGTGATTAGAGGTGCTTACTTGCAAAGCCTGCTGGCCTCGGTTCAATTCCCCAGCACCCATATAAAGCCAGAGGCAAAAAGTGGCACAAGCCTCTGGTTCTGTTCACTTGTGGCAACTAGAGTTCTTGCACATCCATGCGCATACACACAATCACAGACACATATGTGCACATGCAAATCAAATAAACCTATTTTTAAAAATAAGAGTGTTTGCTGGTAAAGGGGCTCAGGCTGTGTTTATCAGTTACTTCCTTGTGGCTGAGACAAAACAACCAACCAGAAACAGTTTACGGAAGGCAAGGGGTTTAATTTGGCTCACAGTTTCCAGAGAGACTTCCATCATAGTGGGGAAGGGGTAGCAGGACCAAGCAGGAAGCCATTGCATTACAGCACAATCAGGAAACAGAAAGAGAGAATAGCAAGTGGACCCAGGCTGTAAACACCCCAGGGTCTGTCCCTGTTCCTTGTGATACACTTCCTCTAGCAAGGCTCTACCTCCTAAAGGTTCTATATCTTTCAGAACAGCACCACAGGCTGGGGATTAAGGGTTCAAACACAGGAGCCTATGGGGCATTTTATCTTGAACCACCATATTATGTAGTCATTGCTTGCTGATGAAATGAGACCCCTCTCTCTCTCCCCCGTGGTCATGTGATCTAATCTGAGCAGCAGGGGCCTCCTTTGCTCTTCCCCAAATTCATCCTTGGTTGGTTCTGGATCAGAAGCACCCAGCAAGTACTCCACAGCTTTCCTGAGTTGAATCCTCAAATCATGGCAGGGAGTCTCACCTCCCACTTGACTTTCACTTTTCCAGCCATCATGTCAACCCTTCTGGCTTCCTTTCCCTCATCGAGGAATCCTTCCCTTTGTCACTCATTTGGAGCATGTGAGGGTGTTGCAATTTGAGAGATCTGGGTTAGAATGTGACCTGCTCCATTGGGGTACTCTGGCAAGTGGCCAGACACTGCTTTCCTGGAATCTTTCTCTCCCCTCATCAACATCTCAGGAAATGAGAACACCATTGTTTGAGTTTCAGGTGGAAAGTCATGCTTACTTCATCCAATTCTCTCACGTCCACCTTCAACCTGTTGGCTGCCCTATGGATCCTCCAGCCACTCTCCTGTTTGGAGCTCCTCCTTGCTGTGAACACTCCTTAGCATCACCGTACTTCCCACACTCAGGAGTCATACTCCCATGATTGGTCTTCTCTGATCATTTGAAAATAGGAGTCAATCACCTAACTTCCAAAGGCTTTGTGGTTTCACCAGGCTTTGTTGGGAGCCCCTGGGCTCTGAGCAATCTTCTTGCAGAACTTCTCTGAGCCCATCCCTTCCACCTCTTCCATTAAGCTCTGCAAGCCGCCACAATTTCTCCTATCAGCTTCTTCAGGTCCCATGTCACCCTTTGTTAAAATACTCACTTTTGTGTTTTACATCAAGATGGACAAATGTATAATGGTGTTGCTGGTTTTATTTTTGTCTGTTTCTTCCATGAGAATATTTGATCCATAATAATAGGAACCTTTTTTTTTTCATTTTGTTCACTGTTATTTGCTTGATCTATTTTCCTCTCACTCCTCACTTCAGTTTGAGAAAGTTTTAGAAAGTTAAAACTCCCTGCAATGACGTGAGGTCTTGTCCACGATACCTGGAAAACTCTTTCTTTGGATTATACCAATTTGTACACTGGCACTGGATCCCAGGTAGACCTTGGCTTGGGCTTTGTTCTTGTCATGTAAGAAATATGAAATTCTTCCCTCATCTTTACTTGCTAAGGATCTGGTCCTTAATTTGAATGCCCACCTGTATTGCAATATTTTAATCAACTTCCAGTGAAATTTATCTCTCTTTCCTTCTGCATTTTCTTCTGATTACAGAGCGTTTGCCACCCTGAGGTTATTTGTAAACATCTTTCTCTCTTTCATTTCTGATAAATTCCTTCAAAGGAGATGTCTTTTCACTGCAATAAGACTGTTCTATCCTTAGTTATTTATGTACAGTGTGTTTACCTAACTTACTGATAGAAACAGCATAATGTTCATATTTCAAATGCTCTCAATTAGTATAGAAAGCTTTTATTACTTTCTCATGTATGAATTATTTACTTGAACAAGAAATAACATGCATATGGTAACAAATTAGGATTGTTATTTTCATATTAGATATCCCTAAGATAATAAACAATGAATTATTGATGCATCAGCCAGGCATCTATTTAATTTCACTTTAAATGGAATACCCAAAACTGAAACCAACTGAAAGATCATAGGGTGGGTTTTAGGTTTGTAGGAAAGGTGATTTTTTTTTTTCTTAAAAATGAAATTACTACTTAACAAATAATTAATTTGTTCTGTGCCTTCTAAAGTGTTGTCGTGTTTTTGGAATGTATACTCCATGTTTTGGAGTCTTAAATGTTTTTACAACAGTATAGAAAAACCAGACTCAAGTCATTGTTACATCAACATTTATTTTATATTCCCATATTTAAAATACTTTGTGATTATGATGGCCGAGGCAGTTTGACAAGGCAGGTTCCATGTCTCATTACCTACCTGTCTGTCCTTCTACCAAGTAATTGGTGCTTCAAGATCTAATACACTCACGTTTTGTATGAAGTGGTTAGCATAGTGCAGCATATTTAATATATACTGAGCACTCCTTAATTGATAGCATTTACTATTCAGAAAAAAAATGTCCTTTTTCCAGAGTTCTTCTGCCCTTATTCACCATATCTTGCCTTGAAACATCCTGATTTTAACACCCTTTCTAGCTAAGTATCCTTTAAGATTGTAGAGAATTTTGTACATTGTAAGGGATTAATAAATTATTTATCTGTTGAATAAATAATGAACCTGCTCTTAAAATTTAAGTAGCTGTGATTATTTGACGTTTCAGAATCTGAGCCCAAACATGGTGGAAACTTCAGAGCACAGACAAGTTAATGCCAGAAATAATCCTAGAAAAGCCACTGGAGACAGGAGGAGTCCCTAGGGACTAACCAGAAGTCACATTTGCCTGTCTACAGCTTCTCTGCTGAGGCAGTTCTAAGGGATGAACAGGGGATCTATTACAGGCTCCGAGAGAGCTCTAAGGCACCATAAAACCCACAGACCACCCCACTTCAACTAAATGTGATAGAGTTCCACACTTGGTGAAGATTAGTTACTCTCGTTATTTATGGCTTATGACTCATTTGGCTTCTATTTGAGAAGGGTTGGAAGAACCCAGAAGGAGTGTGAGATCCTGCAGGGTGAACTGCTTCTGTTTTCTGCCTGTAGGCATAGCAGAGAAGGCATTCCCTGTAGTGCCTCACCTTGAAGGCGAGAACTTTTCATTTGAGCTGTTAACCCTTTTGCCTACCGATGCGCCATTGATGTGATTGAACTCTCGTAAGCATCTAGGAATACTTGGCCTCCTGGGCCAGACCATGTTGTAGGTGGAGGAGATAAGGTCACTTTATCATGACTCAGGTGGGTCCCCCCAAGGCTCCGTGTTTTGCTTCAAGGTTAAGTCATTTGCAGATCAATGAATGGAATTGATCATTTCATCAATATTGAGTCGTATCATTGACATCTAAATAAAAGAAGCTGTCCATGTCATGATTCTGTTTATATTATTTCGACAATGATTCAAAAATCCTATGTATTTCAGAGTTGCAAGGCCCACTTCTGGGTAATAAAAGGGGATGGAATAAACATGGTGGATGTTCTATGTTTACAGCGTTGTGGGAGACATGAAGCCTGCTTAAAAGGCTGTCAGTACAGGAAGGGACTTGGCAGAAGAGAAATGTTCTATACAATTTAACAAAATTCAAAACTTCAGAGAACAAGTTATGTTCTGAACAGGAAGGAGATACTAGATGCAAAGAAATGGATGTGTGGGAGATTTAGTGAAGACAATTCAGTCAGACACAGCGGCAGCCATAGTAATTGAATTGTTGCCTATGACCACATTCATGAGTTCCTAATGTTAGGTCAGAATTCAGGCAACACCCTGGTCCTCTCCCCCAACCAGCCTCAAGGGAAGTTTCAACACAGAAACCAAAGCCTGCCTCCTGAACAGGAGATAAAGCCCCCTACCTGCTGTGTCTCTATGTCTAGCCTGAGGCACTGTCCTTCCTGATGCTGAGAGCTAGTGATCACCTGGCCCCTTCCCCCAAGCTGGACATTCCCCTTAAAAGCCTGATCTTGAACTTGCCTTTCGCTCTCTTCCATTTGGGAGATAGCCTGGAGCTCGGGGGTCCCTTTCCTTCTATTAAAGCTTTTCCTTTTAGAGGGGTCTCTCATGGTGGTCATTTCCATTCTAACACCTAAGAAAGAAAAGTTTGACATATTTGCACATGTATATGGGTATAAGTAAAAGTGGTATACTTTACAAAATAGATAAATTTAAGTTTTCCTCCTTGATCTTCTCTTGGTAGAAGACCTATAGTTTGTGGTAGTTTGACTGAATGTCCGCTAATAGATTCAAGTGTAAAGGTTTTTCCCCAGCTGCCTGACTAGAGGAGATGTCACCTAGGCTGGATCCTAGGCTCTAGCCCTAAGGCATTTCTAAGGTAGATGTGAAATTTCAGATATATATATATATATATATATATATATATATATATATATATATATATATATGTATGTATGCAAAGAGCAGTCAGAGCTAAGTCTGGTGGTCCTGCTGTTTAGTTGGAGCTTGCTTTTGGAGGTTCTGGTGCTGGGTCTCTCTCTCCATGGAACTGTGAAACAGGGCCAGCCTTTTCTTAATCTTCCCCTGTATCAGTTATTTCAATAAATAATTTTCTCCCCAAACTGTGCCTGGTTTGGAGATTCATCCCAGGGGCATGTGATTGACTATGACATAGTTCAACGAACCATTTTGATTGGTTCAGGATTTTGTTCCTATACTTTTTTTTTTCCCTTGGTAAATTTATTTGTGTATGTGTGGGGGTTTATCAGAAGACAATTTATAGGTGTCTGCGTTCCACCTTTTTGAGCCTCTTACTGTTATAAACCAACTGCCCGAATGCAAGGTAATGTCAGACTAGCTGGCCCAAGAGCTTTGCATTGTCTCGGCTCTGCCTCCCATTCATTGTCTTTGGTTCTTAGAGATCACAGATGCATGTGCCACTCTGTATCTGGCTGGAGCATTGCATGCAAGTGCCTTTAACCACTGAGCAATCCCATCAGCCTCTCTTTTACTGTTTTATTTCTTTGAAGCATTAGGATTCTTTATGATTAAGAATAAAAAAAGAATCATAATTACGTATGAGTTTCTTTGGCGTTATATTGGACGGTTAGGGTCCTTAGTAAATAGTGGAAGCATATGGGATTCTGAGTATTTATCTGCCTCTTATGCACTAACATCAGAGCCGCCTTCTATTTTTTGCTCATGTACTTCTTATGTGCCAGACACTGACTAGTGTCTTTGAAGTATGCTTGCCTGCTTGCTAGTATAATATATTCTTTTTGTTTCTCCTCTGTTAAAATTTCTATGGAGGATATAGTAAGATTTAATTTATTTAATTTACTTATTTATTCATTTTTTTGTTTTTTTGACGCAGGGTCTCACTCTAGTCCAGGCTGACCTGGAATTTATACTATGTAGTCTCAGGCTGACCTCGAACTCATGGCAATCCTCCTACTTCTGCCTCCCAAGTGCTGGGATTAAAGGCGTGGGCCACCACAGCTACCTACTCTGCTTTTAATAATCACCAAATATAAAAAAAAATATTAGAAAATCTCAGAAGGGAATCGAAGCATCACTGAGTGAGATGGACTTGTTGAAAGCATCATTACAGTTTGGGACTGGAGTGCAAATATTAAATCCTGCACTGCACACAACTTAATTTAGCATAAAATGTCTTTTGCTACATTTGACAATTTCCTGGTGCTTTACATTGATTTCACAGATAATTCCACAGATGAATCAGACAAGTGTTCAAGAATATAACTTTGTATTTTGACCAACCATATCATTTCATGAGGTTTAATTTTTTATGGGGGTGTTACTTTAAGTATTGAGGAATTTTCTCTTCGCGTTTACCAGGGAAACATATGTTCATTATGCTTTTATTTGTGCTAAATTTCCTTTGCCCCATTTTAGCTCTCAAATGATTTAAGAGTGTGTGAAAAACCATTGAATCTATCTACCAAACTGAAAGCACACAGACTGGTTAGTTCACATTTTACAGAAAACTTGATTTCTGTATCCTGCCTTAAGACACCCGGTTACTCACATTTCCTGGGGAGACACAACAAAGTGAATGACTAGACAGAGTTCCAGAGTAAGATGTCTGAGGAAGAGCTTTGTATCCTCCAAGAGGAAATTCTTTGAAGACATAAGTCATAAACCTAGTTTGTTTCATTTAAAAAATATGTACTTAAAGTTGGCTAGTGGCCTAGGCATGTTCCAGGTAAAGTTAATTTTAAGTATTATCAGTGTTACTGCCTGCTGTGTCTTGCATCTCATGTTATGTAGACCTCATGGCGGTTATAATTTTCTAAACATATTGATTTAATGCTGCATGCTTGAAAACATCCACATTTTGTGTCTATTCTAAAGTCTTAATGATTTTAAGTTCATTTCGTAGACTGAGATTGTCTTCTGAGTCAAAAACATGAAGTACCTCATCACAGTATGAACTTAATTAAATTAATTTTATTGTTTAAATGCATTTGTTAAATTAGCATTCTTAGGTTGCTCTCATGTCAATTTTAGATTTACTGATGGAAGTTTTGAGAATTCTGATCATCTCTATTATATAATGTGAATGTATGATATATTAATTTTTATTCTATATCTCTTGAGTTGGTTTTTTTTTTTTAGAACTAAACAAGAAAGTGTATTTCTTCTGGGTCTTCTAGTACATGATTTCCTTTTGATTTAGTTACTTGACATATAACATATTCATAGCATTTCTAAATCTAAGTGAATATTAAACTCTACAATTAATAATGACTGTAAACTTTTCTTTACTCACGTGTAAATGTAAAACAGCCTCAATAAAATATCTTAAATAAACTTAGCCATGTTTATTTCCTTAAAACTGTAGTGTTTTGCTTCGTAAGTTTCCTGGTTTGGGGGTGATTCCATTAGGGATATGTTTTCCTTTTTTTTAAATATTTTACTTATTCATTTTCAAGGAGAGAGAGAGAGAGAGGAGAGAGAGAGAGAGAGAGAGAGAGAGAGAGAGAGAGAGAGGACTACCACCTTGTGGGTCTGGCTTATGTGGGTCTTGGGGATTTGAACCAGGGGCCTTAGGCACTGGAGGCAAGTGCCTTAACCACTGAGCCATCTCTTCAGTCCTGTTTTCCATTTTTCAGCATTTACTCTGATTTATAAAATGCTGCATGTTTTCACTTCCTATATGTGTTGAGCCAGCTGAGACTTTTATTGTAGCACATGCAGTTTCTTTCTGTGTTTCCATTGGCTTGTTTCCAGTGAGCAAATAGACTGTGTTTTTACATCAGTTTTCATTTCTTAGTGGTGGTAAAAAACTTAGCCAGAGAATGTAACTACTTCTTAACAAGTAGATAGTATAGGAACTAGCCTTATTATTAGGGCTTAGTGTACTTGTAACTAATTGGAAGTTCCTCAGTTATTCACAGGACTTATCTCACTAGCTTTTTATGTAGGTTATTTATTAATTCACTTGGTCAAGGTAGTAGTGGGGAACAAAGGAGCTGTATTTACAAACAAATGGTTCAGTGATAAAATGATGGCCAATGATGGATAATGACCAACTAGAGGGAATGATACTTAAAATGGGCTTTCTCTATCTTGGGTTAATACAAGTATTATATTCTTTTTTTTAAACAATCTTTATTGTCCATAATTAGATACATTGTATGAGCAAATAATGTGTTGGTGTCCCCAATTTCCCTCCTCCCTGTCCCCAATCAGCTGGATATCCTCCTCTGTGGGCAGTCTGAATCAGTCCATGGGGTAGGGGGTTATGGATAGCCTAGGTGTCAACCCGGTTCCATCCCCCTTTGTATGTTGTTACTGAGGGGGGGTAATGCCTCTGGATATTCTCCCCCACCATGGCTCTTACAATCTTTTCGCTCAGTTCCCTGAGTTATGGTGGGTGAGTATTAAGACTGCTTTATTGTTGAGGTCTTAGGGGGTCTCTTTACTCCTGCTTTAGGTTGGGTTGAAGATCGTTGGTGTCTGTCTCGCTGGCTTATCCTGGGTTGATTGATTGGCTGTGGTTATAGGTCTCTTGTTTATCCCACCACTCTCTGAGTGGTATCATTTGGGGCCTTCACAGTAGGTCTGGAGTGGCTCATCTCTTGCCAGGACGTTAGCCATCAGCCTGTGGCTCATTGGTAGGCTTGGAAAGGCCATGGCTCTCTCTCTGCCTTCTGAAAAATACAAACAGAATCTCCATCCATCAGTGAGTGATATATTAGAGACTAACTATTAGAAATCGAGAATTGCCTGAACAAAGAAACTTCCTCTGTACAGGTGAATGAGTCGATTAGAAATAGCTGCACCATTCCAAATAATCTACTAGTAACATATTTTGAAATGAATAATTATATGAAAGAAGCTTGGGGTTGGAGAGATGGCTCAGTGGTTAAGGCACTTGCCTCTAGTGCCTAAGGCCCCTGGTTCCATTCCCCAGTACCCACATATGTCAGACCCACAAGGTGGTGGCCCTGGTGCTCTCTCGTTCTCTCTCTCTCTCTCTCTCTCTCTCTCTCTCTCTCTCTCTCTCTCTCTCTCTCTCTTTCTCTGTCTCTTCTCTCTGCTTGAACATGAATAAATAAAATATTTTTTTAAAAAAGAAGCATTAGAGATGATATGATGGTGAAACAATTTCGTACAAATTCAGGAGACTGAGGTCCAAGAAATCTTACTGTTAACAAGCTTTCAGTTGTAAGCACAGAATCCCATCAAAGCTAGTTTAACAACAAAAACAAGAAAATGCAATCAGATCCTCCCATCGACTGATAATCAGTAATTAATCTGAGGCCTAAAGTATAAATCATAGATAAGTCTCAGCCTACCCACTAGATTTACTTTGTCTTTCAATATTAAAATGTTCAGTATGTTTGTGTATTTAAATTTTTTTTTATTTTCCTTAACTCATATTAGTATAAGTTATTATAAACGTGATCAGACATACCTACAGTATTAGGGATGAAAGGAAGAGAGAAAGTAAAAGGCCTAGGCAATCTAAAACTATATGTTAAGATATGATTTCTATCACATAATACAAATTACTTAACTTACTACTAATAAGTACACATCTTCCAGATATTAGCAATAAAACCAACAGATACTTTAATTATATCCTATATGTACAATCAGAGGAATGGCATGAACGCTAGGAAGGGGCACTTACCCAAACCTATGCTTCTACCCCTGGTGTGTAAAGACGTTCACTGATCTTTCTTTTAGGACCTCATGTGATATTGAGAACATACCGATTCATCAAGGGGAATACAAAAATTGACGTTTCATTTATCAGCATTAATTTGTTATTAACAGAGAACAGTTGAAAAGTTTTTTGGGTGCTTACTCTTTGTCTAGTACAGTGATGAACATATCATCTAATAGTGTTGCAAACATCAGTCCACTCTACATGAGAAAAAACCAAGGCTTTAAGTAAATGGGCTGAGGGAGATTGTGGTGGTTTGATTGTGGAGGGTCCTCCATAGCCTCTTGTGTTTGTGACTGACTTGTGCTTCATCCCTGGCTGCTGGAACTTTGGGAGGGGAGACTTGCTGGAGGAGGTGTGTCACTGACAGGGGGTAAGGGATTCCATAATCAGTCCCACTTGACAGACTTCATTCCTGCTAATATGACAAGGTGTGATACCAGCTGTCTGCTTTTACTTACTGCTTTAAGTGTCCCCTTAAAATTATTAGCCCTTCCCTTCCTTAATCTGTTTCTGGTTGGGTGTTTTGTCCCAGCAATGAGATAATAACTACTACACATATCTTAGTGTACTCCATGCTCCTGGGGACGATGAAGTGTGAGGAGGATTCATATAGGATCAGTGCTCCATTGGGTCTAAAGACACCTGACTTTTTAAACCACTCCGTGTCCTTGCCTACATCAATGCCCATTAATTTTCAGAATGGAAAAGCAAGTAGCTGTGTGAGATTATTGACTCAGGACTCTATGAAGAAAAGAAAAGTGAATATTTCTGAGAAAAAGTATTCCAAAGTAGAGCATGTCCTTAAAATATATCAAGTTTTAAGAAATGGCTTTTAGGTGAGAAGAGTCCCCAGGTTTTGTCCATAAAGAAATGCTCCATAGCACTACATTCCCACAGGAGAAATGGGGAATACATTCACCTCCTTCCTGAGAACTATTTGTTCTCTTTGAGAGACAAGATTTTGTCTTACAAGTCAGGCAGATTTCACATCTAATTCTTCCACTGTCGTTCTAATTTCCTCTCCTAATCCTAAACCCCATGGAGGCTTTATTACATTGGTTGGTGGCATTAGCCTGTCAACAGCTGGATGGGACAGAAGTTAGAAAATGGACTTTTGAGGTCAGGAAGGTAAGCAGCTAGAAGAACCAATTTGTCAACTTAAATCATCTGGGAGTGGAAAAAAAATTATTCCATGATGCACGAAATACAACAGTGCTTCCAGCCTCTGTTTCTTCCTTCCCTGTTTTTCTGTTCCCAGTTTGTGCTTCTATAGCTGCTTCGTGAGTAGGTTGACATATATTTGGTGCTGGCTTTTTCTTTCTTTTTTTTTTTTTTGGTGAAGAGCTGTGGTAGTGTTTCTTTACTCATTTGGTATGCTGGCTTCAATGGTTATCACAGATTCTCTGAGTGGTCTTCATGTTCTGGCTTAAGGGTATGTGGTCATGAGCACATTGGTAAGGTTAAGGGACCTGAGCCTTTAGTAACAGCCTCCCTCCCTCCTTACATTACTACTTAAATATATTTGAAACTTGGTAATATTTATCATAACAATGGAACATTAATAAAGTTTGTATATATGGGGTGAACTTCACTTACTGGGTTTATAGAACTGGTCCTTTAAGTTAAAAAAATATATATAGTATATAATATATACTATATACTATATATATATATATATACATATTTGCCAACAGAGAAAGAGGAGAATGATAGTATGATGACAATGAGAACGAGAATGGCCCCTGCTGCAGAGGAACTCCAGATTCATGTGCCTCTTTGTGCATCTGGCTTTATGTGGGTACTGGGGAGTTGAACCCAGGCCATGAGGCTTTGTATGCAAGTGTCTTTAACTACTGAGCCATCTCCCCAGTCCTAGAACTGGTCTTTTATAACATTTAGGACTCTATTTTTTTATGTAACATGTTATAAAATTAAAGTATAGGCTCATTCTTTTAAAATAGATAATCTTATTTATTTATTTGAATGCAGAGATGGGGGGAATGGGTGTTCCAGGGCCTGTAGCCACTGTAGATGAACTCCAGATGCATGCACCACTTTGTGTATCTGGCTTTATGTAGGTACTGGGGAATAAAACTTGGGTCATTAGGTTTTGCAGGCCAGTGCCATCAGTGCTGAGCCATCTCTTTATCCCAATTTGTGCTTTTAAAAAATTTAGTTTTTTTATCTTTTTATTGATAGCTTCTATAATTATAGACAATAAACTGAATTAGTGCTTTTTATTTATTTGAGAGAGAGAGAGAGAAAGAGAGAGAGAATAAGAGAGAAAATGGGCTTGCAGGGCCTCCTGCCACTGCAAATGAACTCCAGACACATGCATCCTCTTGTGCATCTGGCTTTATGTGGGCACTGTGGAATAAACTCTGGTCCCTCAGTGTTAAAGGCAAATGCTTGACCCCTAAGCCATCTCTTCAGCCCATGAATCTGTGCTTTTTTAAAGCAGTCTGAAAATTATTTTTTTCTCAGATTTTTTTTCTTTTTCTTTTGCTCATACCTGCAGACTCAGTTGCATATCAGTTTAACTCATGAACAATCTTCAGATTTCAAAACATCATCAAAACAAATCCATGAAATAAGTTAAAAGTTCATAGGGGAGAAAGATCAATCAATGGCAAATACTTAAACCTAATAATTTCATAGAAATGTTTTATGCTTTCAGACTTCTTCATATATTTGTACTACTTACTATAATAAAAATGCTTTCCTCTTAAAATATAATGTAAATGTTAAAATGCCGTTATTGGCCTTTAAAAATAATTAATTCGGGATAACAACGCATGGTTTGCCCACTAAATAATGTAACTCATTATGGACAATAAATATATATTAAAATAAAAAAAATATGGTTGATATTCAGAATAAATATAATTATTGCCTCAAAAAAAATAATATTTTGGGGGGATTTCCAGTTAATCAAGGCACTCTTAGAATAATCATTTTCAAAAAATCGAAAGGAACTTTAAAAACCACCATTATTTCTGTTCATAAGTTTGGGGTGATGTATACTGTGTATTACTTTTTCTTAAAGTGAATGTCCCTTAAACATTTGTGTCAAAGGCATGGTCCCCTGCCTTCCATGCTACTTGGGGGTGGTGAGAGCTTCAGGAGGTGAAGCCTCCAGGGAAGAAGCTCTGTCACTGAAGGCGCATCCTAGGATGCTCATGGGGACCCCAGCCCTTTCTCTTTCTCTCTTTACTCCTCAGCTGGAGGAGGTGAGCTGCTTGGCTCCCACAGATATTCTCCCCTGTGAACCTCTGCCTTGCCAGAGACACAAAAACTATGGAGACAACCCGTCATGGTCGGAACTTTCTGAAACCTGAGACGTGTAAACTTTTCTCTTCTTTACATTGATTATCCCAGGTATTATGTGATGAGCTGAAAAGCTAATGCAGTTTTTAGAACAGGGACTCTTTATATGCTGTGTTTGATTGTCATTTTTGTAGAACATGTTAATTGATGTCCACCCCATGGTAAACACAGTAGGGCCGTATGTCTGGAAGGGCAGATACATAGGTTTCAACCTTGTTCATCCTGTGCAAAATTTAATGTAACAGTAACTTACAAAGTAACTTACAACTTATTTGTAAAGAGAAGGGAAGAAGCCCGAGTTGGAATAGAGAGTTCTCATAACAACTGAAATTGACTTTTGGGAAGACTAAATGTTTAAGAAAAAATAAAAGGTGCAGGATGAGCATGTACATTGAGGAAGATCTAGAAGACACCCTCACTGGACCCCTGCAGGAGAACATAGGTGGACGAGGGCCAAGCAGAGGCTCAACTGACCCCTGGGGAAAGTGCGTGGCCGCACATGAGGGCGGTTAGAGCACAGCTGTCATTTAAGTTCAAAATAGCTATTTTTATTACTTTTCAGCTCTCATTTTGAAAAGTCTGTCCAGTGAA
>PVHP010019572.1:0-31685 GCA_004024765.1 Zapus hudsonius
AGAGAGAGACAGACAGAATGGTAATTTCAGGGATTTTAGTCACTCTCTCACACTCAAGGTGAACATGCCACTTTGTGCTTCTGGCTTTACCTTTTTACTGGGGATTTGAACCTGGGTTACCCAGGTTGTTAGGCTTTGTAGGCAAGCTCCTTTACTACTAAACAAGCTCACCAGGCCTCTCTATCTCTCTTGAACAGATTTTATTCATTTGTTTATTTGAGAGTAAGCCACAGAGTCCTATGGCCTGCTATTACTTTAAACAAAGTGCACAGCACATGCCACTTTGTGCAACTATATGTCTTTATGTGGGTACAGGGAAATTGAATCCCTGCAATCAGGCTTTCAAAGCATTTTCCTTCAACCACAGAGTAATATCTCCAGCCCCTCTTTTCCTATTTTGTCATTTTCTTTCCTTCCTTTTTTCTCCCCTCCCTCTCTCTTCTTCTCTCACCTGTTCTCTGTGTTCTCTCTATCTCTCTTACCCTCTCTCATTCTCACAGTCGCATTTCTTTTTTTTTGTTGTTGTTGAGTTGTATAGAGTTTTATATGTACCAGGCTGACCTCAAACACACTGTGTAGCTGATGACTTTGAACTCCTGATTATCCAGTGTCTACCTCCTGAGTGATAGGGTCACATGTGAGTTTCAGGAGCACTCAAAAGGCACTTTTTTTTTAAATACTTTATGGTGCAAAGAAACTACATATGGCTTTGAAGTTTCAGAGAAAAAAGCCATCTCCACAATGATGAACTCATGTAACTGATGCCTTTTGGCTCAATTTTCATGGAGCTTGTTTCCCCTGGTAGAAACTTTGTCTCGCATGCATTTGGGGTCTTCAACTTGCTTCCAGGAATAATACGTGCATGCAGGAAGTATGACCATCTACCGTATTAATGAAGCTGACAACTATTAAGTTGCATTTTCATTTGAAAACACACACAGAGCCAAATGTGGTGGTGCACACTTTTAATCCCAGCACCTGGGAGGCAGAGGTAGGAGAGAAAGATATATGTGTGTTGAAGGCCATTCTGAGACTACATAGTGAAATCCAGGTCAGCCTTGACTAGAGCAGAAAAAAGAAGGAAAAGCAAAGCCCATCCTCAGTTTCCCTGTAAAACCATACTGGCTCTTCCATGCAGAACAATATGTAACAGGAAATACTAAACCTTATAAGCAAGCCCCAGGGCAACTCTACTTCTTTTTTTTTTTTAAAGTCTTAAATATATATTTATTGTCCATAATGAGTTACATTATTCAGTGGTCAAAGAATGAGTTGTTATCCCCAATTCCCCAATGCCCCCCCTCCCCATCCCCAATCAGCTGGATATCCTCCTCCGTGGGCCGTCTGGATCAGGCCTTGTGGCAGGGGACCCTGGATAGCCTAGTACTCAGCCCGGTTCTCTTGGCCCAAGTGTGTTGTTACTGAAGGGTGCCATGCCTCTGGATAGTCTCCCCCACCACAGCTCTTACAATCTTTCTGTCCCCCTCATAGTTCCCTGAATCATGGTGGATGAGTATTAAGGCTGCTTCAAGGTTGTGAGTTTAGGGTTCTTTGTGTTGAAGATCGTTGGTTTCTGTCTCACTGGCTTATCCTGTGTAGATTGAATGTCTGTGGCTGTGGGTCCCTCGTTCCTCGCTCAGGTATCGGCCTATGGTCGGTTGTTAGGGTTAGATGGGCCCCAGCTCTCTCGCTGCATCCTGAAAAATAGAAGCACAATCTCCATCGGAGAGTGTGATCAGTGTAGGTTAACAAATATACACATTTCTGGTTTCCCTAGATTCTATTTTTAGTAGCCTCCCCGTCAATCGCTCCTGTAGTGCATCTTGTCTTGGGAGCCCAAGAGTATGGGATCCGGTGACTATCGCCCTGAATCCCAAGTTCCAGACAAGGGGTCCCCCTCACTAAGTGGAAAATTGGCCGAATTTGAAAGCTGTTGATTGTCTCCCCCAGGCCCAGGCTCCTCCATTGCACAAGTGCTCCTTTCTTGGTTTGCTGTTCTCTCCCAGTAGGGGGTGTGGTCAGCCTACTCATGATTTATTTCTTTTACTTTCCAGGAGAGAAAATGAAATTCCCTTAGCTCACCTTGTGTGATGGTAAAATGTATTTTCAACTTGATCTGTTTAATAATCTAGATTAATCCTGGGTGTTTCTCTGAATTTGCCTGCAGAAAGGATTGACAAAAGGAGGAGGTCCCTTCTCCTGTATGAGCCTTCCCCCCTCAGTGGGTGGGCCTTTCTGAAGAAGATTGACTATAAAGGAAACTTGAAGGAAAGGAAACCTTTCTTCCTTCCTCCCCCTGCAGCTGGTTCATGGAGTGACTTGCACTCACATCCTGCTCTACTACCATTCCAGGACATTGGAACCCAGTTTCCTAGGACTCAAATAGTGGACTGAAGAGCATCAGCTCCCAGGGAGCCTTCAGGCCTTCAGGGCTGGATTGGGACTGCTGAGTCATCCAGCTACATGGACTAAAGAGCTACTGGTTCCTTCACCCTTGGGCTTAAAGGCTACAATCCATTCCATCAACTCTGATTCCTCTACAGAACCCTGACTAATACACCTAGTAATTACTCAATGTGACTATCTCCCTTAACCTCACTCACAACACTAAGAAGTCACATCACCTCATCCCTCCATCACGGGCTTTCTAGAGTTTGAGAAAAAAAGACAAATTTTATCACAAAAAGACAAAGAAACATTTGAAACACAGTTGTGGTCTACTCCATTTTACCCAAGATGGAAACATGATATTTCTGTAGCTGCTGATTATTTGAAAGAGCCCCAGAGGAGAAGCTGGCCTCAGCCCGTGTACACTGCAGGCTGATAGGTAAGAGCCTCCCAGAAAGTGTATGCAAGCCCACACTTGGCCTGCAGAACACTTTTTTCCTCTTACCTCCCCTGTTTCAGTTCACTGTTTTAAAGGTTAACCAGCATGGTACACAATCAAAGAACATTGTCCAGAAAGATGAACATCTAGAAATAAAGATTAACATCCTAATGAAGTGGTTGGGCAGAATGCAAACAAAGGCAATATATTTTATACATTGTCTAGACTTAAATAACAAAGAGATAAATAAAAATAAAAGATTAAAGCTTTGGATCTAAAGAGATGACTCAATAGTGAAAAACACTTGATTGCAATTTCTTTTTTTTTTTTTCCGAGGTAGGGTCTCACTCTAGCCCAGGCTGACCTGAAATTCACTATGTAGTCTCAGGGTGGCCTTGAACTCACGGCGAGCCTCCTCCCTCAGCCTCCTGAGTGCTGGGATTAAAGGCCTGTGCCACCACGCCCGGCTTTTGATTGCAATTTCTTACAACAGGATTTTGATCCCCCAGTACTCAAGTAAAGCCAGATGCACAACGTGGTGCATGTATCTAGAGTTCATTTGTAGTGACTAGAGGCTTTTGTGAACCCATTCTTCTCTCTCTTTCTCTCTCCTTGCAAATAAATAACTAAAATAAGTGTTAAAAAGAAATTTCAAAATACAGATCCAGGAAATAACCAGATATAATACATGTGCATCATGAGTTTGAGGCTACCATGGGTACAGACTCAAAAAATAAATAAATAAAAGCAAAGCTAAGCATGGTGGCACACATATGTAATGACAGCATTTGGGAGGTGAAGACCGAAAGACCAGGCCCAGCTTTGGCTACATGAGATCTTGTGACAAAGGGAGGTCATTCTGGTAGCCTCTGACCTAATCAAGAGATCCATTAAAGAGGACAAGGCAGCATGTCAGGTGTGTAGCAGTCACCCTTAATCTCACTCTTGGGAGACAGAGGTAGGTTTTTCACCATGAGTACAAGGGCAACCAGAGACTGCATAGTGAATTCTACATCAGCGTGGACTAGATTGAGACCCTAATTCAAAATAAAAGGACCAGGTTGTTCCTGGGTGAAGTGAAGAATGAGAGGATTGTGACACAAATGAGAGTCTATGGTGTTGGCTGTGAAGGAAGAGGCTGCCACAAAACTGTGACTGACCTCAGCTGTCCACAAGGTGATGAATTTTGACAAAACATGACTTGGTAAAGTCATTCCAACTCTAAGCTTGCAAACACCATGATTCAACCAGTGAGACGATGATGCTCTTGAACTTTGTGACTCAATATGACCCATAATGGTCAACTTGTTCCTGCCTTATTTATCAGTGGAAACCAGTGTCTTTAACAAGGAGCTTCAAGCCTTCTCTCAAAGAGTTATTAACTATCCCTTGAGGTAAACAGCAATAAACAGTTAATGTCTCCACAAACACAGCTAAGGCCCATATTGTGATGCTTCTGGTGATCTGGAGAGTGTGTGCAGGGAAGAATTTGTACTGAGAGTAATCCACTAGTTCTGCTTTTGCTAAAGCCAGCAGAATTTCCAGGAGTGGCAGAAGAAGCTGCTCCCATACATCCAAGCAGAGAGAACGAAACACCCAGCCAACACCAAATCAGCAAGCACAAATGGGGAAAAAGCCCAGGAAGAGCACCATCTGCTCTAAATACTTTTCGGCTAGAATTCAGGTTGGCCCCTAAACCCACGTTTTGAGTGTGTCCCAGAAACTCTCCCAGTAACACCTCCTCCAGCCAGGTGGAGACTCAAGTTACAAGATTTTATAACACACCTGAGTCTATGGGGGACATAGGTTCAAAATACAACAGTTATCTTCCAAAATCACATAGGCAAAACAACACAGCTCTGATGTATCAGGTGTCTACCTTCCGAAGGGCCTTGGATTATGTACCCACTCGCCTCACAGATCCCAGTGACCTTCACATTTATAACTATACATACAACCTCCTTTCAATGCCTGGCATTTCAGATGCTGGTTTTTTGTTTTGTTTTGTTTTGTTCACACCAGAAAACTGTTTGGCTCCTGTTTCTTGAGGGTGGCCAGGAAACAGTGTGCCCATCAGCAGGTGTACCCTTGTTCTCCTACCAGTAAAACTTTCCCAACACACACCTTTCCCATTTCCAACTCCATGGATTCTCAATGCTTCCTGACTGTCCAGATAGGCCCTCCTGAAACTTATGCAAGTTTGCCTTTCTTCCAATTTGAACACCTGGGTCCCAGCCTCTAGAGTGTCGGGAAACTGCTCTCTGATGTGAACTGATGTTTAGAGAGTACTGAAGAGATCTCCCCTTTAAAAAATCAATTTAAAAAATATTTTATTTATTCATTTTAGAGAGAGAGAGAGAGAGAGAGAGAGAGAGAGAGCACCAAGGCAACCACCATGTGGGTCTGGCAAATGTGGGTACTGGGGAATTCTCAAACACTGGAGCCAAGTGCCTTGACCGTTGAGCCATCTCTCTAGCCCACGTTTTATTTTTTGTTTTGTTTGTTTGTTTTGCTTTGTTTTGTCTTTATAAGTTGGGGCTCACTCTAGACCAGGATAACCTAGAATTCATTTTGTGGTCTCAGCCTGTCCAGGAATTCAGTCACGCTCCTACCTCTGTTTCCAGAGTGCTGGAATTAAAGGCTTGTGCCATCACAGATGGAGAAATATTTCACTAATTTAGTTATTTGTAAGCAGAGTAATAAAGAGAGACAGAGTGTCCAGGACCTATTCTTACTGCAAATTGACTTCAGATGAATGCACCATCCTGTGCATCTGGATCCATGTGGGCACTGGGGAATCAAACGCAGGTTGCACTTAGGCTCTGCAAACCCTTTTCTGAAATCCCTTTTCTGAGAACTCAAAGATATGACATTAACCACGTGTCATCAGAGGGGACAAGCGTGCTTAGGTTACAGTGTTCGGGCAGATCTTGGCTCTGTGGCACAGAAGCTAATCACCAGCTCCTAAAGGTGTTTTTAGAAAGTGAACATACCCTGAAATTTCCTTCCCTGAACTGACGTTCATCAGCTGTGGGAGCAATGAGGGGGGGGGCTAGCTCTGGAGCAGGCGGCCCAGGGCAAGCGGCCTCAAAGCAAGTGACCTAGGACAGGATGGCTCTTTCAAGGAGCGAGTGAGCCTTCCAGCATTCATTTCTGCCACCCTAGACATTTTTTTTTTCAGGGGATCCCAGAGATTCTGAACTTTTTATGAAAAAGGACTGAGTAACTGAGACTATCCTGGGAAATGGACTGGAGTGGGCGAGGGGGAGCCGGCGCTGCCCCCCTCTGACGACCAGGGGCACCAACGCCCACTTCCTTCATCTAAAGTCTGCCATAGTGGTTGAACCCATGAATGTGGGGCACCTCCGGGGTGTCTGAGACCCAAACATATCCAAGTAGCAGCGAGGTGTCTTCGCATGACCCCGATGCTCTCCGAGACCAGCTCTGGGCGAGTTGTGAACCCAGAACTGTGCGGTCGATGGATGCCCAAGTGGAATAGCAGGCCAAGCTCCTGCCACCAGCACAGGACATGGAGGAAGAAGGGATGGAGCAGGGCCTAGAGGAGGAAGAGGTGGACATATGGAACCAGGTGAAATGAGCTCCCAGAGGGAGGCGTGCCTGCAAACTGGCGTCCATGCGTTTCCTTCCGTCTGCCTCGGCGATGACATGCAAGCATGGTCATGCTTGGCTTTTTACATTGGTGCTGAGGATCAAACTCATGTCCTTATGTCTCCACAGCAAGCAGTTCTCCCCAGTGATACGTCTCCTGGCTTTGTATGTATTTTTTGTAGATAAGCATACTGAAAACTAGAGATACTCAGGGGTGACAACGCTTGACTTCAAAGCCTAATGTCCACAGTTAAATTTTCCAGGACCGTAGTAAATTCAGATGTGCACAGTAACACACACATCTGAAATATGTTTGTAGCAGCTACAAGCTCTGGTTTATACACTCTTTCTTCTCGTTGCTTGAAAATTAATAAATTATTATAAATTTATAAAAACATGCTGAGAGCAAATGGAGAGGGAAATAATGCTTCTTATTTTTGTATCTTCCTACCTGCTAACCTAACTCCACTTCTATGGAGGGTTTTTAGGTAGAGGAGATTGGTAATAAAAGTACTCATATCCTAGGACACAGTTCAAAACTGGGCCCAACTATTACCCCAGGTCATGGAGGGTTGTCATAAGCCCCAATTTATTGTTTACTTCCAATTCTGAGAGCCCCTCCTAGTGGTGAGCTGATCAAAGGGACTTGGGCCTGGATTGGTGGTGATACCTTAGTGTTCTCTCCTCCTTTGGTGACACTTGTGTCCACTTAACCATAGTAACTCTCACTTTTCTTAAGGTCTGTGCTTCTAATTTCATATTCAATGCTCACAGAGCAGGCCAACCTGCGTGAAGTAACGTCACAATTTATTTCCTCTTTATTTTTTTCTTTTTTCTTGTTTTTGTTTTTGAAATTAGAATCTCACTCTACCTAGTGCAGGTGGACATGAAATTTACTGTGGTCTCAGGTTGGCCACAAGTTTATGGCAACAGTTCTTCTTCTCCCTATTAAATGTTGGGGTTAAAGGCATGCATTACCATGCCTTGCATTTCTCTTTTGTCTCTTCTCTTTTTATTTCATTCTATTTTTAAGTTTTTATTCTAATCTTCCATAAATATAGAGCACAATTATTATGATTCCTTATCCCTCCTACCCTCTCTGTATTTCTTCCCTCTCTCAAGTTCTCTCTGTTTATTTTGGTGTTATCTTACTTTATTCCCATTATGTGTAAGTTTTGTCAGGCAATGCATAACCTTGAACAGTAAGCCTTTTGTGTGTCTGGAAGTTTGCATTGTAAGCAGTCCTACCCTTCCTTTGGCTCTAAGAGTCTTTCCATCATCTCTTATGCAATAGATACAGAGATTCAGGATGTGAGATCGAGATGTGGCATTGCTAAACAATCCATTGTTGTTTTTTTCTCAGCACTGTTGTGTCTTTTGCCTTATCCCAGTGGTCACCACCATCTGAAAAAGAGAAGATATTTAAGCCAAGATTAAGTGTAGAATTATTTGGGTATGCTTATTTTTTAAAGTGCTTGTAATTCAGTTTGGTTGGCATAATATTTGCATTTAGCCAGACAACAAAAGGTTTTATTCTCCTTGGCTCATGACCTTCCCCAGTATATGTTTTTATTTTATTTTAAATAGGTCTTCAAAACTGCACATGCTTCAACTCCTGTGGAGTGGTCCTCTAGTAAAAGCAGACAGCAATTTTTCCCCTACAATAGATCTCCCTCTATTACCACAGTTGGCTCATTCAGCCTGGTTGGACTGTCTCAAGGCTTGCAAGGTCCACTTCTGTTCACCTCCATTGATGACTTCTCTCTTCCAAATCTTTGCATGCTTTTACCAGCTTTCTGTCATCTGGTTAACAGGGTGGAGTTTTCCAGCTCAGCACCAGCTTGATTTTCTTTCTTGCATTCTTTTCCTTTTTTTTTTTCTGTTTCTTTTGTTTGTCGATATATGGTCTAAGTCTCTCCCATGCTAACATGGAATTCAGTATATTTACTCAGACTGTGCTCAAAAATTTATGGTTCCTTCCTTTTATTTTATTAATATTTATTGAAGGAATTTGGATTGAAAAGGAGATTATGCATGCCAGGGCCCCTTCCCTCTATAAAAGAATGTCAGGAAAATAAATGGTCAGACTTTGCCAAGCAGGTGCCTTTGACAACAGCCAGCTCTCCATCCCCTTGTCCTTTCTTTTGATAAATTTGGTTATTGTTTATAATGCTGGCAATAAAACTCAAAACAGCCTTTCTTGTCTGAATGCAACATAGTCCAGGAGACATGAAATGTTCCAAAAACCTTTAACCTGTTCTAGTAAAATTCTTCCATAGGGGATTTGATGAGGGTGACCCCTTAGTTTAGATGAGATTTTGCTGTGTGTTCACAAGCATATGAGCACCTAGAAGAATTTTTCCCAGAGCTCATGGCTGTGTTTTAACCCACTTCCTCCAGACATGGTGTTCTTTGTGTCCTTAGAAGCCTGCAGATCTCCCTGCAGTCACTCATCCCATCTGCTGCCACCTCTCTAGGTGTTTCACACTTGTTTCCCCACTGAAACCACTACAGAATACTTTGAGGTGTCCAAAGCTATAAGTTTTGACTAGAGCACTCTCCTCCATGGTGTTCTCCAGACACCCACTCAGACTGCTGCCAGGGTCTACAGTGTTGATAAGACAGATCAGCTCAGGACTCTCTTATTAAACAATAGCAATTTGCCGTGTTCATCCTTAACTGACAGGATACATTGTTATACTTATATACCTAATGATATCATGTTTAGACTAGTACTTTTATGTAACGGATAATATGGGTCTGTTACATTACTTTAAAAAATGTTTTCTCTTGACATTTTCTTACCTTAAAAGAAAATAATTTCCTTTTCAGAAAGAAAGACACTAAAAAAAAAAAAACAAGTAAATAAATCGAAAGGAGAGATCTCTCAGTGGTTAGAGACACTTGATTTCAAACCAGATGGCAAAATTTCAGTTCCCTAGTCCTCATGTAAAGCCAGTTGCACACAGTGTGACTTGCATCTGGAGTTCATTTGTGGCAGCCAGAACCCTTGGCACACTTTTCTCTCATTCTCTATTTGACTTCTCTCTAATAAATCAATTAAAAATTCAATATTTCATTGTAAACCAAAATAACATGTTTAAGGCGTGGTCTCACTCTAGTCCAGGCTGACCTGGAATTCACTCAGTAGCCTCAGGTAGCCTCAGACATGTGGCATTCCTCTTGCCTTTGCTGCTTTCATGCAAGGAATAAAAGTGTGTGCTACCTGCCTGTAATCTGAGCAGTATTTAGCATATTGGGAGAAGAATTGTGAGGTTTAAGGCAGCCACTTTGTGAATTGAAGTCCAGCCTGGTTCTACTTATTACCTGTCTAAAAATACTTGGAAAAACGCAAACTCCAGAATTGTAGCAAAGCTTTTATAATGTAGATTCACAAACTGCTCCATAGGAGCCTCAGAGAACAGGAATGCTTGAGCCTAGAAATTCCAGGCCAGTTTTGTCCATATAATGAGACACTGTTAAACATAAAATACCCAGAGTTTAGGGAGATGGCTATTTGGATAAATCACTTCCCACACAAGCATGAACAGCCCTAGTTTAGATCTCCAGAAACCCATGTAATTTTTTAATAAAAGAGGGAGAGAGAGAGAAAGAGAGAGACACAGAGAGAGACACAGAGAGAGGAGAGAGAGAGAGAGAGAGAGAGAGAGAGATACTCTGACATAGGGAGTTGGAACTCCAGGGTTTTTGACACTGCAAATGTACTCCAGAACCATATGTTACTTTGTGCATGTAGCATTGGGGAATCAAACCCAGGCCTTCAGTCATTATAAACAAGTTCCTTTAAAGGCTGAGCCATCTCTCTGACTCCATCATGTAACTTTTTGAGAATTGTCAAAGGGTTTCCATTGTAGCTGCATTATTGAGGTTTCCAGACTCTTTATTTGCTCACCAGCACTTGCTGTTTCCCCTCTCCCCTGAGTGCAGGCATCTCAGTGGGTATGAAGTTGTATCTAATTATGGTGTAGACCTGCATTTTCTGATAGCTTTTGATGTAGAATATCAATTCATGATCTTGTGTTTTTCCTGTGCTCCTGTTTGTATTTTTTACCTGAATTATTACTTAGCAGGTTATCACTTTAGCCCAGGTTGACCTCAAACTCAGAATGATCCTTGCATTTTAGCCTCCAGTGTGCTGTGATTAAGGATGGGTACTAACATGCATGGCTAGATATAATTTTTTTTTTGGAAGAAGGGTCTCACGCTCATCTAGGTTGACCTGATATTCACTATGTAATCTCAGGGTGGCCTCAAACTTGTTGAGATCTTCCTTCCTTTGCCTCCTTAGTGCTGGGATTAAAGCCAGTGTGCCTGGCTTGGAAATAAGTTTTTAAAATTTTTTTAAAAATTTATTTGATTAGATAGAATTGGGGAATGAAGAAGAGGGGGATGATAGAGAGAGAAATAATGGATGAGCCAGAGTCTCTTGACACTATATGTCTAGACACATAGACTACTTCATGCATCTGGGGAATGAAATCCAGGCTATTAGGCTTAGCAAGCAAGTGCCTTAACCATGGTCTAATCTTTCTACCTCCTTGACATCCTTTATTTTTTTGTTTTACAAAAATGGTTCTCACTGTAGCCCACACTGTCATGAAATTTAGTTGGTAGTGTCACCATGACCTAAAATCCATGGCCTCCTCATACCTCTGCCTCCCAGTGCTTGGATTAAAGACATGTGACACTATGCCCAGTCCACAGATATAGAATTTTAGAAATAATTTTTAGCATCCAGAAAAAAATATAATGTAGTACAAAGAAACCTCTATAACTTTTGTCCAGGTTCATTTTTTGGGGGAGGGGGTTTCAAGGTAGGGTCTCACTCTAGCCCAGGCTGACCTGGAATTCTCTATGTAGTCTCAGGGTGGCCTTGAACTCATGTGATCCTCCTACCTCTGCCTCCCAGTGCTGGGATTAAAGGCATGTGCCACCATGGCCGGCTTATTACTAACATTTTGACCCATTTTTTTTCTTTGTCTAGGAGTTTTTCCAGCACCAATTGACAAAAAGAGTTAAAATCACCATGACCCATTATACATACACTCTTCAGTCTAAGAACATATTATTTAATTATACAGTGCTCCAGCTTAATATGTGACAGATATGAAATTTCTCCTTAATCTCCTGTCTGTATTTTTTTGAGGGTAGTTTTTGCTGTAGCCCAGGCTGCTCTGGAATTCAGGATGTAGAATCGGGCTGGCCTCCAACTCAGTGATCGTCCTACCTCTGCCTACTGAGTTCTAGGATTGAAGTTGTACACTACTGTGTCCAGCACTTGTCTGTATTTTAATTTGATCCAGTAATGTGCATGTCTCCTCCATTACATAAGCCTGGATATGATTCTGTGTCGCACATGATTGTCATATCTTATATCTGTTCATCTCATTGAATTCAAAACATGCCCACAGTCTTTTCTTTTATGATGTTGACATTTTCCTTTGTT
Source organism: Zapus hudsonius (assembly GCA_004024765.1). NCBI lineage: Eukaryota > Metazoa > Chordata > Mammalia > Rodentia > Dipodidae > Zapus > Zapus hudsonius. The sequence goes on from PVHP010019572.1 coordinate 11,904, forward strand.
TTTTTTTATGTGTATAACTGAGTGCAGGTGTGTGCCTGCCATATAGCATAAGTAGAAGTCAGAGGACAACTTGTGGCTGGGTCCTCACCTGTGCACCTCACTTGAAGCAGTTTCTCCCTCTGTATACTTATGTTGCTGTTCTTTCCTGGGCTAGTCTTCAGCTCTTCAGAAAGATCTCTGCATCACTTCTCACTGTCAGCTTCAGTGATCTGAGATTATAGAGGGTGGACAGTTTAGGCTACATAATTTATTTTGTTTCCTTTTTTTGTTTTGTTTTCTAGACCACTTACATTGGGTGTAGCGATTGACATTGGGATTTCTGACTTGAGCTCTGAACTCTTTACCCACTGAGCCATTTCCTCAGCCCCTGGCTGGGATAGCCTCCCAGAACACCGGGTAGCACCAGGACCCTGGTCAGCCTCATAGTCCTCAAGGCCAGTGAAAGTGGCTGGCAGAACCAGTGACAGTACTGAACAGCTGTGAAGGGCGATAGAGAACCCAGAGTCTCAGAAGGTGGTGGGTTAGGTCATAGAGACAGCACCAGGGCCTCCGGGAATGTGGAGTTGGATGTCACTAGGTTCTGAGTTCTCCAGCCAGTGCCTGGCAAGGGGAAGCTGGCTTATAACCCCATAAGCCCGCCCCTGACAACACAGCTTCATCAAGGTTGTAAAACCCAAACTGCCATCAGCTGAGGATCGATCTATCAGAACACATTCATTTGTTTGTGGGGGACACCTGGATCAAACCATGACAACCCAGTTCATGGGCAAAATTGAATTTGGTTGCAACGGGTAGTCCTGAGGATGTCACTGTGGTGAACAAGGTTGTGGGCTCAGTAAGCCCTGTGCTCAGAGCCAGTCTGCTAGAGGTTCATTGAGTAGTGGTCTGTCAACTCCTTTGGGAAAACCAGATGAAATTTCAAGTAAAAACAACAGGTACTTGCAAAGTAAGATGGGTATTCCTTCTTAAGAATAAATTGAAAGTTTGATTTTTCTTCCACCTCTTTCACCTTATCCTTGCTCATATAGCTCATGAAAATATTGCATGAGCATATACAACCGTGATTTTGTTTTGTCCTCTATATATTCATGAATTTATCCCAAAAATGTTTTTTATACAGTGCCACATGGAAGTTCACTGTTTTAGCAGTGGGGTTTTTCTTAACTGTGGCAAAGAACCTGAAGAAACGCAGTTAATAGAATGAATTTATTTGGCTTACATCTTTGAATGGAAGCTGCATCATTTCAGGCAAACTGATGGCATGATCATAGGGTTGGGATCTCCTCTACCACAGCATTACAAACAGGTGAAGGAGGTATGCCAAAAACTGGTAAGTAGAAGCTGTCCCAGAAGACAGCTGCCAATAACACATGTCCAACAAGGATACAATTCCAAAATTGCTTTCAGGATGGGATTAGGAATTGAGAACATATACTTTGGCAGAGTATGGTAGGAAACACCTCACTCAAATCACTACAATTTACCCCTCCCTCTCACAAACTAATATTCATATAAGATATAAAATTATAATCTATTCAGCTCAACTTTAAAAGTCCCCAAAATTTTTTATCAATTCTGATGATACTCAAATATCTTTCAACTCAACTATAATACCAAAAAAAAAGGAAAAGAGTAAGTACTAACAAAGAATATTCATACTAGAAAAGATGACATTGGGCATAGCAAAGAAAGATTGCACTAATACAAGATTTATAAAAAGAAAAACATCAATTTACATCTCCAAATCTGGTAATAACCAGTAATTGGTCTCCAGTTTTAATAATTCCTGCCTCCATCTCAGCTACTCAGTCTGAGAAAACTTCATCACTGTTGACACCCCTCCTTGGCCTTCATCCCACAGTCTTAGAATTTCACTAGATCTTCACTGCAACCCACAGTCATTTCCCTGCCAGCCCTCTATATTGGTAATCCAACATGGGTGCTTCATACCTCCCATGGCAATTTCCAAAATTAAAAACTGTTGCAAATCCAAAGACCCTCTTTTCAGAATTTGTTATACTATCAAATGTTATATCATGCTATGCTATTTGTTATAATATCAACTGGCCTAAAAACTTGTTAACATTTTTAGCTTTCATAATCATGGGGAAATCCCATCAAGGCAGGAATAACAGCAGCTTGAGCAGAGGCTATATATAACTTCGCCACATCATGTCAAATAGTGGCAGGTGTTTAGGTAGAATAACATTGACTGGTGTCTGGATTTCCACTTCCTGGACATTTAATTTGCCTCTTCTCACTGACATTTCCCAACACCCTTTCTTAAGGTAGTGTCTTGCTCAAGCCCAGGCTGACCTGAAGTTTATGAAGTAATCTCAGGTTGGTCTCAAATTTATGGTGATCCTCCTACCTGCATTCTCAGACCTGAGATTAAAGGCATGCTCCACCACAACCAGATTACCTCTCTATATCTCTTTTATTAGTGGAAATGTAGAGATTTATTGGTATTTGACCATTATGCCTCTGTAGCACATTCTGTGTTTTTTTTTTAAAGCTTACTCTTTTAGAATGAACCTTACTCTTTGAGACATGGTCTCAATTTGTAACCCACCTTGGTCTTGAAATATGTGTCATCCTACTTTCAACTTCCATGTACTTGGTATTGCAGGCATGCATCACCTTCAGAGTGGCTCTGTGTCCTTTCTGGAAGTGAACTGGGGAGCCCAGGGCAGGTAGTTTCTTCTCTTTTATTCCTTATCTCTGCTTCTGTGTCCTGCATGCAATTCATAGTGGAGAGACTGAAGGCGTGGCTTAGGCAGATGCACTCCATGTGTATCTCCTTGTGGAGTTCTTTTTTTATCCATGGCTTCCATAATGCTAGGCCATAAACCATTATGATTCCCTCCAAACCCTCCCTCTTATCTCTTCTCTCTCTCCATAAGTCTGTTTTACTTCAGCGTCCCACTACATGTAGGCATTATCAGGCACTTTGAATTCATGAATATCAACGACATTCTGGTTCACAATTTGGCCTTTTCAGAAGTGCTATCCTAACTTTTGATCTAAAATTCTTAGTCTTTCCACCACTCCTTCAAGTATAGACCCAGAGCCTCAGGAAGTGAGATAGAGATGTCCCAGGGCTGAACATTCTACAATCATTTTATCTGAGCACTGAGGTTTCATTTGAGTTATCCCAGGGTCACCACCATCTGAGAAAGTAAGGCTTCTCTAACCAAAAGTGCGAGTAGTAGTATTATTATACAGGTATGCTCATTTAAAAATGTTCTACTTGTGCAGTTCATTGAGCATAATATATGTATTTAGCCAGACAACTGTAGGCATTACTCTCTTAGGTTTTATGACCGCCCCTGCTATAGGATTTTGACATGGTCTTCAGAACCAGACATGTATTCCCATCCATGAGGAGGGCCAATTAGAGAAAAACTGGTTTTCCCTACAATTGACATGTCACTATTGGCTCATTTGGCCTTGTTGGACATTCTGAAGTCTTGTGAGGTCCACTGCTGTTCAACACCATTGATCACTGGTCTCTCCCGTAGGGCTCTGCATGAAGCCATAGTTTTCTGCAGGTTTCTGTCATCTGGTTAACAGGGAGAAGGTTTCTAGCTTAGATTCAGCTGGATTTCTCGGGGATGTGTACCCCAAGCATATGTGGTTTTCAGCAGTGGTGTATTGCCATCATTCTGGTGAGCAATCAACATCTTGGAGAATGGCCTGTAATATTTTGGGGGCTTCAGGACCTCCCTGACCAACAACTCATAGTAAGATATCCTCATAATAGAATAATTTTTACAAAATATTTTATTTTATTCTAATGTGTGTGTATATATATGTGTGTGTGTATTGTGTGGTGTGTGTATGTGTGTTTGTGTAAATGCAGGATAGTTGAAAACATAACGCAAGCTTTGTATGTTTCAGTCACACATATGCAGGCTCTTCCTAAAGAATTTTAAATTCACTTGGCACTGCTTGCTATTGGCTTAGGCCCACTGGAATCATAGAAGCATTAGCTACATTGCATCCAACTTTATGTGGACACTGGGACTCACAGTAATTTTTGGGTGAAGAGAAATATCTCATTATAGGAGCCTGTATCATTTGAAGACATAGCTGTGGAGTTCACCTGGCAAGAGTGGCAGGACCTGGATGCTGCTCAGCGAAGCCTCTACAGGGATGTGATGCTGGAGAACTACAGCAGCCTGGTGTTCTTGGGTGAGTTAAAGTCCCCAGAACCTCTGGGTAGCATTTAATTTCTTTTTGTTTGACAAGGAACATTTTCATTAAAAATCCTTAATATTATTTTCAAGTTCGATTTTTAAATAACACATGTTAAGGGTACATATTTTATACAACAGTATGAATTTGTAATATGTAATATATATATATATATATACCGGATTCATTAGCTCACGCATTATTTGTATGTGGACAAATTACAAATACTAGTTGGTATTTTGAAATGAAAGTTTATGGTTAATACATACTTTTTTACTATTATGTTATATAATAAAAGTTATTTTTTCCTGATGTACCCTGTTCTACCCATTCTCTTTCCACTGTTTTTCTTTCACACATTTTCCATACTCTAAATTCTTGTTTTACTATAATTTTTAATTCTTAGATTGTTATGCTTTTCAGGCAATGCTTTTATTCCTGAGCCAACTCTCTAGCCCCCTATCATTTTATTTTATACTTCTATTAACTAACAATGACCTTGTAAGTATAACAGAAATGCACACAATTTTTTGAGCCTGTCATATTTCATTTATAACATCTTTTTTGTATTAACCTTTTTTTCTTTTTCATTATCCATAATGAGTTATATTTAATAAACAAATAACGAGTTGTTATCCCCACTTCCCCAATGCCCCTCTTCTCTATCCTTAATCAGCAGGATATCCTCCACCTGGGCATTCTGGATCAGTCCATGGTATAGGGGATAATCAAAAGCATAGGAGTCAAGCCACTTCAAGAAACCTTAGTATGATGCTACTGAGGTGGGCAATATCTCTGGGAGTTCTCTCCTGCCATGGCTGTTACAATCTTTCCGCCCCCTCTTCCACTCAGTTTCCTGTGTCATGGTGGATGAGAATTGCGGATGCTTTATTGTTTTGGTCTCAGGGGTCTCTGTACTTCTGCTTTAGGTTGTGTTGAAAATTGTTGGCATCTGTCTGCTTATCCTGTGTTCACTAATTGGCTGTGGTTATGGGTCTCTTGTTTATGCCACCATTCTCTGTATGGTTCCATATGGATCCTCCTCGGTATGTCTATTTTGGCTCATCTTGCCAGGATGTCAGCTATTGGCCTATGGTCATTGGTAGGTTTGGATGAGCCACAGCTCTCTTGCTGCATTCAGAAAGATACAAAGAGAATCTCCATCAGAGTGTGAGGTCAGTATAGGTTAACTGAGATACACATTTGTGAATTAGCTAGATTCTACAGTTAGTAGCCTGTTTGTAAATCACTCATATAGTGCATGTCTCTTTGGGGGCCCAAGAGTTTGGTTCCCAGTGTATTTCATCTTGAGTCCCCAGTTCCAGTTGAGGGCTCCCCTTTAGTGAGTGGATTATTTGGCCATATTAAAAGCTGTTGATCGCCTCCCCTGTCTTTGGTTCCTCTACTGCATAAGTGCTCCTTTCATGGTTTGCTGTTCTCTCCCAATAGGAAGGAATTCCGCTTACTCATGGTGGCAGACTGCGTTTCATGTCAGTGGTGTTTGTTTTCTCCAGCTGTCATTGACCTGTTTTACCTGGCAGCTTAACGCAGTGCCTTACAGCACAGTACTGACTACCCTCTGGGGGCTGGTTACCGTTCTGGAACTTGCAGAGTCTCTCAATGCTGATAGATGGCTTTCAGTGGTTTCTTCAACAACAGGATCCCACTTCAGTCCTAGGCTGGGCATTCTAGAGCTTTGACAGAATCCTGTCTTATTTTTCGGACCTCATGGTTAACTTTAGTCAACAGCTCAGTCAGGGAAGGAACCGATGACTGGGACCAGGAGTTGCCAGACTGATCAATTTTTCACAGACATAAACTTTCTCCCCTTCTATCAATGGTACATCTTGTCAGACAATGCCTACTACTTGCTCAATAGATTATAGTATGCAAATGAGGATTGTATGATTTTTGAGCCCATTTTGGTTTAGCTTCATGCTTCAGTCATCCCCCTCCTTCCATCCCTTACCTCTCTATCATAAACTCTGATTTCTCTTGACTGGTCTGTGTAGAGTTTCCAGTTAACCTGGTTAGGAACCATATATGAGGGAGAATATGTGATGTTTGTTTCTCTTTTGAGAGTTCGCTTATAGGATCTGCTCCAAGTCAGACCATTTTTCTCTAAATTTATTTATTTCATTTTTTCCTTTCAGCTGAGTAGAATTCCATCTTGTAAATATAGCACATTTTGTTATCGATTTCTCCATGGATGAGCATTTTGGTTGATTGCAATTCTGGGCTATTATAAATTGTGCTGCTTTAAACATAGTTGCACAAATGACTCTATGCTGAGATGTGACTTCTTGTGGGTATATGGGTAGTAGAGGGATAGCTGGGTCCATTGGCAGCTCTATGACAATTATGTTTAGGAATCTCCAGTGTTTTCCAAAGCGGTTGATTAAGCTTACAATCCCACCAGCAGTGAATGAGGGTTCATTTTTCTTGCATCCTCGCCAGCAGTTATTGTCATTTGTTTACTTTATGATAGCCATTCTGACTGGAATAAAGAGGAATCTCATCATGTGTTTTTTAAAAGTTTGTTTTAATATATTATTTATTTATTTATTTGAGAGAGAGAGAGAGAGAGAGAGAGAGAGAGAGAGAGGAGAGAGGAGAGAATGGGCACACCAGAGCCTCCAGCCACTGCAAATGAACTCCAGACTCATGTGCCACCTTGTGTTTCTGGCTTTATGTGGGTACTGGGGAATCGAACTCAATTCTTTCTGCTTTTCAGGCAGTCGCTAATCACTGCCCGTCGCTCACGGGTCAGTGATCATACAGATACCCACACACATCGCTTGTGGGTTGATGAAGGTGTGCCTTTTTATTGCGGGGAACTAGGCAGAATATATAGAGCTTCCTGGTCAATCAGGGAGCTATTTATTGGTCTATGACAAGAACCTGTGAGCATGACGTGCAAATAACCTAATCAGGACTACCTCCTGAAACTCATTAAGCCAAGCCCCTCTTGGCAGGCTGTCAGGTGCCGTCCAAGACTAAGCCAGGGTGTGCCTCCAAAGGCCCACAAAGGCTTTCGCCCCTGACATATCCCCCTTTTCTTTTATTAAAAAATGGCTTGGGATCGTGTCTGTCTTAGGTTGTCCATGGCAAATTACACTCTTACCCGTCATTGGAATTCTGACCTCCAAGTGTCAGAACCCTGTCTTAGGTTGATATGCAATTCCATGGATCTTGCCCGTCTCTGACTACCGATCCAACATTTTAAGCCATAGATGGGGGAGGATCGGTCACCCATAGCTGATATGGCTTGCTTAATTAGCTATGCTTGCAGTTGTTGGCATATTTGAGATTGGCAAAGCGTTAATGCACATCAGACCAAGAGTTCTTATCGAAGACACTATAGTTGGGATATACACTTTAGCTTATTGCTAAACTCATAAGTTAGCAATAAAGAGTAAACTCATAAGTCCAATGACTAGTTAACGTATATGACAGCTGTCTAGACATTTTTGCTGCAAAACATCAATTATACAAAGTCCCACAATAGGAAGAATACAATAGAATGAACACATCACAATGTTATTAATTGTCCAAAAATACCAAGTCTTTCCTCACAGGAACAATTCGCTGATCAGGAATCATAAGTCCAGTTTTAAATTGTCCATTTAATTGATTCTGGATGTTCAGAGCTTGGGGAACCGCAGAAGAAAGATTATTGAGAGTCGGTGCTGTAGAAACTGAAACAAGAGGAACAGCATCCGTAGTAGCCTCACAGCTGAGATGGCTATTGCAGCAATGACAGAAGTTATTCCAATATCTCTCTTTACAAACTGCAATTGATATCTGAGGAGAACCAACATCCACAGGAACTGAAATACATTGAGGTATCTTCAGTACTGTACTTAGTATTCTAAACCTGTACCATGGAGTAGGGAATATCTTAAAGAGTTAGTTCAAGCACACAAAATAAGACAATTTTTGAAATATCTTAGATGGAAACTCTGTGATCATCCGCAACAAAGCAAAGCAGTGTCCTGCCAAATTTTTGAAAAGGAAAACCTGTGACAACCAGTGTTGTTAGCTTAATTAAGTTATTTCAACATATTTATCTAATAGGAGCATAGAAACCACAATGACTAAAATTAAACTTTACAAGTCAAATGATGACCACCTGGCAATATTAGCATAAACTAATAGACCATCTCCTTAAAACTCACAATGCTTTTAGATATGCGAACCTCACCTTAGAAAATCAATACCAGTAAGCAATTTTCATCCCAAAGACTCAATTTGTCCTTGACAAAGAAACATAGCTAGTCTTGGTGAGTACCACAAGATTTCTTCTTGTGCATTTCTTAATTCACAAACAATATAGTCATTGAGCCAACAGCTATAACTGGAGTGATCAGGTCCAGTGTTAGCCTGTATGGTTTCACAAGCAAAAGAACATTTGTACTCTGTTTTATAAAAACTTAAGCTAGAGAATCATTTCTTTTATAATTTGCCATGACTAGTCTTTTTGCAAAATTCCCAAAATTAAGAAAGACACTTTCTAGGGGCATTCTCCCCCTTCTTTTTTATTTATAAGCAAGTAGAAAATATATAGTACTTATATCAGACAATGTCTCTAACCATTGAGCAATAGATAAGAAAAGAACCATATCTTTTTATTTGACTCAGTTTACCCATACAATGATGATCTTTAGCAATGCTAGGAAGATATAATTCTCCTTGTATATTTATTTCCTTTACATTCGTCATAAACCTGTTGGCCAGACGGTCTTATGAGGAAGTATTGGAAAATATGTCTGTTTCTGGGATTTGGCAATAGAAAGAGCTCTTGTCCCATAGTCAAAAACCAGTAGAGCACAAAAGTATATGCTCTTTCTTTTGTTAAGTCCATGAGTCCTAGTAATTACTTTTATAGGAAAATTGACATCTAACACATATTTGTCTTTACTATATTTTAGTTTTTTATACCTTATAGAATTCAGAGAAATCACAGGCATTTCTTGTCCTGCTAATAATTTCATGTTGCACACTTTAAAACAGTATATGCAAAACAATGATTTCTGAGACAAGCTGCATTCACATTTACTTATTTTAGAATGTTACCTTGAAACTTTTGTATACATATGGCAATTTTCCCATTGGTCGAATTTTCAAAACTTATCGAGATTAACTTGGAAAGACAAATCTGTATTATAGTTAATATTCAAGCATGATCAATAACCCAGAAGGAGGAAATTTTATTAGCCAATTAAGCATTTTGTTATCCTCCTGTCTCCACTCTTTCTCATGTGTTACAAGGATTTTATAGAAGAAAAAATTTTATGAATTTACCAGAAACCAAATTAATCACAAATTGACCAGAAATCAAATCAGTTGCAAATCGACCAGAAATAAAATCTATTGAATTTAGCCTGAAGGGCCTTCCCTTCAAACAAAGGCTGTACTCCCTGAGGCTAAACCTCCCTGGGGTTTGGCCTTGCTTAAGTTATACCATTGTCAGCCCAAGGGGCTTGCACCTGGAATTTTGGCAAGGTGAAAGAACCTGTCTTTTTGACTGACTTAAAGATGTCACTTTTGTATATATAACCCAAACCAAAGATTTTTTTAGCAGACATTTTTTAACCCAAACCAGAGATTTCCTTGTACCAAATCCATAGATAGGGAAAAAGCCTTATAAATTTTAATTAAGTCTCTCAGACCTCCAAGACTTGAGAGTCTGACATCAAGTCAACCGAACTTATCCTGCAGGATCTTTCCTTCTCAAACATTTCTTGGGGAAAGGCCTCATGGCCATATCGGATTCTTTAGTCTATAGGCAATAAAGACCAATAACCAAAAAAGAGGTAAAGCTCAAAATCATAAAGGCAAAAATTAATTTTTTTGAGTTGCTGGTTTTCCTACAAAAAAAGGCTGTGTTCCCTGGGGCGAGCCCTGAGTGACCATTGTTTTTTCCAGTTCCAGGGTGCTTGCATTAACAAGGTGGAAACCTGTGTTTCAGACTGACTGAAAAATATCATTTTTGCATATATATTTAGAGAAATAGTCGAGGCTTAGCTTGCTTTTACATCTGTATAGACAGAGAAAGCCTTACAAATTACTCAGACCTCTAAGCCTGACCTTCTGACATAAGTGTAACGCTCTTGAGCATTGGGTCCTGTGACTTTGACAGTTGAATTTGCATCTCAGAGAAAAGAAAAAAAACTAAGGAATTCCAAGTTTCTAGACTAGTTAGTTCGTCCTGGCCTGGCCAGGGCATTCCCAGAGTTCTTTGTTTAATTTACTCACCTGCCTGGCCGCCTTGTATCTGGCCAGTCACGCTTCTCCACGGGGTGGAAGCGTGACGCCTGGGCCCAGGTGGCCTTGACAATCGCCACCATGCACACTCCAACTCGCTCAGGCCTAGTGTGCCATCGCGAACCCATTGCCTACCCGTTGTTCCTTCCGTCTCCTCCAGAAACCAAGGAACATGCTGCTCTATAGTCTTTAGGAAAACATGAGCAGTTTTCCATAACAAACATTGACCTCCAGATTGCATCTCATGGAAAGGAGAGAAGCTAAGAATTCCCCGCCAAAGCTCTCTGCCATCTCGTACTATCCTTGGCCTTGGTGTCCATGGAACTGCTTAACCTGCCCATCTGTCTGGCAGCTTGGGAGCACATGGATCGCAGTACAGCCCCTGTCTTCCCTTCTTCTATGCCATGCAAAAAAAAACAGTCTACTTTTATATACCACCACTCTTGAATTATTCTTTTTAAAACCAAAATTGGTCCCACTTTTACTTGGACCAGAGCAAAGCATGTCCATTCCCCCCTTCCCCGGGCTGCAGTCCCGGGAACTTCTCCATACGGGCCCATCCTTCTCATTCTATCGTGAACCACAGTCACTTAGTGACTTTCTCATTCTACACTGCGAACCTCAGTCGCTCTCTCGGCATGCCTCATTTCCTCTTGGCCACTTTTAGTGGACCTTCTCATAACCACTTCCAGAGAATTTTTAATTTTCTATTTTCGTCAATTTTAGTGCACTTTAATTTTGTCGCTTCTACCGTGAATCAACGCTGCCCTATCGGCAAGCCTCATAATCCTCGCTTTTACCGCGGACCGTAAAACTTTTCTTACCTAGGTTTTTTTTATTATGGATCCTTCCGTTTCCCCGGTTTCCATCTCCCCATATTTTTCCCTTTTCATTCCTTGGGTTTTCGTCTTTTTCGTGTTTTCCTTTCCCCGTACGGTTTTCGATTCCCTGTAGGGGCCACCACCTATCACTGCCCATCACTCACAGGGCAGTGATCATACAGATACCAGATTAGGCAGGCCAGGGGAACAGGCTCACAGAGGTCTGCAGTCCCAGAGGATGGGGTTGGCGGGGGGAGGGGCGGGGTGTGAGGCTGCTGAGATCCCTGGAACTAGTGTTGCTGAGATCTCTGGGTGCAGATAGAGGGGCTGATGGGTTCCTCGGGCGCAGAAAAGGAGTGGGGCAGATGCGTTGGAGGTTGGGGGAAGGGGCTACATAAGAACTCCTGGACCAGTTTGGAAGGCGGCAGCGAAAGAAAAGAAAAATAAATAAATAAAATTAAATAAAAATAAAAAACGGTGAAAGAGAAAGAAAAGAAAAAAAGGATTAAAAACCAAAATAAACAAGAAAACCGAGTAGTGAGGGTTGAGGGGTGGGGAAGACTTGCTGGAGGCCAGAGGGCAGGGGAGGGGCTATGAATGAGCCCCGGGTCCTGGTGAAAGAGAAGAAAAAAAAAGGATTAAAAACCAAAATAAACAAGAAGACCGAGTAGCAAGGGCGTGGAGGCACGGGCCAGATGCGCTGGAGGGCGGGAGGCGGGAGGAGGGGCTACAAAGGAGCCCCCAATCCCAGTGAAAGAGAAAGAAAAGAAGAAAAAAAGAAAAAGGATTAAAAACCAAAATAAACAAGAGAACAGAGTATCGAGGAGAGGAGGGGCAGGCAGACCCGCTGGAGGCCGGAGGGCGGGGGGAGAGGCTACTAAGGAGCCCCTGGTCCCTGTTAAAGAGATAGAGAAGAAGAAAAAAAGAAAAACAATTAAAAACCAGAATAAACAAGAGAACAGAGTAGCGAGGGGAGGAGAGGCGGGCAGACCTGCTGGAGGCCAAAGGGCGGGGAGAGGGGCTACATACAGATGGCCGATGGAGAAAGAATATAAGAAATAAAATAAACCCAACAAAATGTTGAAAAAGAAAGACACGCAAGTGCCCGGGAGGGGCGGGATAGACAGACAGTAGGAGGGTGGGGGCCGAAACACAAGGAATGCTGATTGAAAGCCTCAGGCAGCTGGCGGGCTGAAGCTGTTCTGGCACAGCCTGCCTGGACGACTCACTGCGTCCTGCAAGCGCTGGTCCACGCTGGCGGCTTCCAGTCATGAGGATCCTGTGCTTGGAGGCGTCTGGAATTCAGCGCGTGGCCGCAGCCTGTGTCCATGACCTGGATCCCTGCTGAAAACCCTGACCCTTATTTCCCGAGCTGTATGGTGTGTCTGCTAGTCAGCCATCTTCCCGGGAAGTCCTGCATATTTTTTTTTTACTCAGAAGAGTTTTAGCTATTTGAGGTCTCTTACCCTTCCGAATAAATTTTGAGATTATTATATCTATGTCAGTGAAGAAGGGTCTGTAGTTTTCTTTTTACATCCTTGCCTGTTTTGGGAATTAGGTCAATAGTAGCTTCATAGAAGGAGTTTGGGAGCCTACTCTCTTTGTCTGTGTCCCTGACAAGCTTCAAAAAGAGAGGTTTCAGTTCTGTGATGAAAGTTTGGTAGACTTCAGCTGAGAAACCATCTGTACCTGGGTTTTTCTGTTTGGGGAGTTTTTTGATTACCGATTTCAATCTTTGTGACTGTTTTCGGATTGTTCAGGATCTTTATTTGCTCTGGTCTGAGCTTTGGAAGTCGGTAGGTGTCCAGGAATTTATCCATTTCTTCCATGTTCTCTAATTTTGCAGAGTAGCGGTTTTGGAAGTATGACCTGATGGTACCTTCCAATCTCTTCTGGATGTGCTGTGATCTCACCCTTGTCATTTTTTATTTTGTTAATTTGGCCTTCTCAGTTCTTCGTTTGATTAAGTTGACCAGGGGTTTCTCGATCTTATTGACTTTTTCAAAGAACTAACTCTTTGATTTGTCTATTCTTTCAATGTTTTTTTTTTGTTTCCAAGTCATTAATCTCAGCTCTGATCTTAATTATTTCCTTGCGTCTCGAGGTCATAGGGATGGATTTTTCCATCTGTTTTAATGACCTTAGGTGTGAGGATAGTTGGTTGATTTGAGACCTCTCTGTCTTTGTTATGAAGGCATTTAGTGCAATGAGTTTCCCCCTTAGAACTTCCTTCATTGTGTCCCACAAGTCCTGAAAGGTTGTGTCCTCATTATCATTTCTTTCTAGGAAGTTCTGGATTTCCTGTCTGATTTCTTGTTTGACCCATTCATTGTTCAGGATCGAGTTGTTCAGTCGCCAGTATCTGTTGAAATTTTGGATCCTCTAGCATTGTTAATTTCTAGCTTTAATGTGTTGTGGTCTGATATGATACAGTGGATTACATTGATCTTTCTGAATTTGCTGAGAGATGATTTATGGCCTAGTATGTGGTCAATTTTGGTAAAAGTTCCATGTGCTGCTGAGAAGAATGTGTAATCTGTGTCCTTGGGGTAGAATGTTCTGTACATGTCTGTTATCCCTAGGAACCTTGGGTTTCCACAAGTGTGGGAAAGCAGCCGCGGTTCCCTGGGCAGGGGAATGTAGCCGCGGTTCTCCCTGCGTGAGAAAGTAACCTTGGGGTTCCCGAGCACAGGGAAGTAGCCTCTGGGTTTGCATGGGAAAGCAGCCATGGTTCCCTGGGCGGGGAAAGTAGCCCCGATCCCCCAGGTGGGAAAGGCAGCCTTGGGTCCCTGGACGGGACAGGCAGCCTCAGTCCCCTTGGGAGGAAAGGCAGCCTCCATCTCCTGGGTGGGAAATGCAGCCAGGCCCAGGACAGGAAAGCAACGGGGTCCCCAGGTGGAAAATGCAGCTGTATCCCAGGGTGGAAATGGCAGCTGCATGCTAGGGCGGGAAAGCAGCCGGGTCCCAGGTGGAAAAGACAGCTGTTTCCCAGCTGGGAAAGCAGCTGGGACCCAGAGTGTGAAAGCAGCCAGTTCCCGGGGTGGGAAAGCAGCCGGGTCCTGGACGGAAAAGGTAACCGGGTCCGTGTGGGAGAGGAGCCGTGTCCTGGGCAGAAAAGGCAGCCGGCATTTGAAAGCAGCCAGGTTTCAGGCGGAAAAGGCAGCTGTGTCCGGGGCCAGGAAATCGGCCGGTTTGTGCCCCGGCGGGGCGGGAAGGTGGCTGGTCCGGTCCCCAGCAAGGCAGGAAGGCATCCAGGCCGGCCCCCAGTTGGACAGCATGGCGGCCGGCTCGGGTGAGGGGGGGGCGGGAAGGCGGGCTCAGGCCACTGGAACAGGTTCTGCCGGCTGGGCTATTGTACTCACTGCCTCCAGCATGCCCTTATGTTCGATACCAGTTCCAGTCAGTAGAATCTGTTGCTGTAAATTGTCTGACGTCGAGATCCTGGCTATTGCTTGCATCCACGGCCTGGCTTGTTCCCCTGGGGACACAGTGTGGCTTCTAGTGTGCCATCATGAATCAGAAGCACTCCTCCTCTATTTCCTTCTTGAGTCTTTCAGTATTTTCCTTGTATAAGTCTTTCACAACCTTGTTTAGTGATATTCCAAGGTATTTTATTTTCTTTGAGGTTATAGAAAATGAGACAGTTTCTCTGATGTCTTTTTCTAAATGTTTTGTCTTCTGTATATAGAAAGGCTACTGATTATTGTATTTTAATTTTGTATCCTGCCACTCTGCTGAAGGCATTGATCACCTTCAGTTCTTTCTTGATACTGTTCTCTGGGTCTAATATATATAGGATCATGTCATCTGCAAAGGGGGTTAGTTTAATTTCTTCCTTTCTGATTCGTGTCCATTTTATGCTATTCTCTTGTCTTATTATTTTGGCTAGAACTTCAAGCACTATGTAAAAGAGCAGTGGTGAGAGTGAACACCCCTGTAGTTTTTCTAAACTAAGTGGGATCTCCTTGAGTTTTCCCCATTGAGAATGACTTGTGCTTTAGGAAATCTATATATTGTCTTTATTATGTTGAGGTATAGGCCATCTATGCCTATTTTTCCAGGGTTTTGGACATGAAATGGTATTGAATTTTGTCAAGGGATTCTCAGCATCTATTGAGATGACCATGTGGTTTTTGTGGTTGAGTCTATTAATGTGGTGAATTACATTTATCAGGGGTGCGGTGTTCCTTGGGGACTAAGTGTGATGGGGTCGAAGGGAAGCTGCCTGTTACGGGCCTCCCAGGAACCAGTGACTGCGGGAACCAGCAAGAACTAAAAGAGCAGGAGCCTGCTGTTGGGGCCATTGGGCAAGAAATACTGCTGGGGGCTGGTGCTCAGGGAAACCATGGGCAGAAAAAACGAAGAGGCTGGCAGGCGGGAAAGCCATGGTGACCTACAGGCTCAGACCTCTCAAGAGGGGCTGCAGGCTGGGCTATGGCAGGGTGACTCACTGCTTCTGGTGAGTGCTAATCCTGGATGGTGGCTTCCAGTCGGTAGCACCCATTGCTGGGAAGGTGCTGAAGCTTGGAGCATGGCCTCAGCTTGCATCCACAACCTGCATCATCACTGGAAACTCTAATCCTTGTTCCCCGAGGGACTTGGCATGGCTGCTAGTTGGCCATCTTGAACCAGAATCCCTCATTTATAACATCTTTTCATTACAAGTAGGGAGGGGTTTGGTAGTCTAAAGGAAAATACAGATTCCTAATAGGAATTTCACCTTTTTTTTCCCCCACCCCCGAGGTTGGGTCTCCCTCTATTCCAGGCTGACCTGGAATTCACTGTGTAGTCTCAGGGTGGCCTTGAACTCATGGCAATCCTCCAATCTTTGTCTCCTGACTGCTGGGATTAAAGGAGTGAGGCACCACGCCCTGCTCTCCTAATTGTAATTTTAAGTGAAGGAATTTTATCTCTCTGGTTAGTAAATGTTGATAGGACATTACCATTATCTTAGACCTTGATCAGTATTTTTTTTAAGCAGAAAACATTATTTAGTATTAACAGTCATCAGAGTTGATGTATTACATATATTCACTTCCCACATAGCTTGACTAAGTTGTTTGATTATACAATGGTTTCCTAACATGAGCTTGTATATAGCCCGGGAGACAGCCATATAAATCACTCATCATTGAGGCCACTGATTTTAGGGGTTATTTGACAAGTGTTCTTGCCATTTTTAATTAAATTAATTAAATATTAATTAGAAACACTGTGCTGGAGAGAACGCTTAGTGGTAAATGCATTTCCCTGTAAAGCTAAAGGACCTGAATTCAATTCTCCAGGAACCACATAAAGCCAGATGTACAAGGTGACGCATGTTTCTGGAGTTGCTTTTCAGTGGCTGGAGGCCCGGGGTACCCATTCTCTCTTTGTCTCCCCCCCTTTTTTTTCTCACTCTCTAGCAAATATTATTTTAAAAATAGGAACACTATATGAACAAGTCTTGTCTTGGAGCTCCCACTTCCGTTTTCCCTGCCCATAATCCACTGATAGCTAGAGTAGTCTATGGGTTAGAGCCCTTTAAAAATGCTGTACACTTCTGATCCAGACGACCCATGGAGGAGGTTATCCAGTGGAGGGGGGAGGGGAGGGCAGTGGGGAATTGGGAATAACAACTCATTGTTTGCCCACTAAATGTTGTAACTCATTATGGACAATAAATTAGAAAAAAAAAAGAAATAGAAAAAGAAAAAAAAATGCTATACACTTAAGAGAGGAGACTTTCAGTAAATATGTTATGTTTCATGAGTTCACCTGATTTAGCATATTAACACAAGTTACATGTTATTTTTCATTAACAGGATACTGTGTGACCAAACCAGATTTAATTTTTAAGATGGAGAAGGGATATAATCCATGCAGTGTTACAGAAAAACCAATTCAGCAACTTCCAGGCAAGTGAATGCATAGGGGGAGAGGAGATCAGTGTAATAATATCATCAGGAATGGTCATGATAAGAAATATTCACCAACTTTTTGTTCAAGTCTTAAAGCCTCCTTTTCCTGGAAGTTAGTAATTTTATTTATGTATTTTAAAAAATGTTTTCTTTATGTCAAACCATGACATTGTTTCTGAAATTGAAAAATATTTTCTTACACATAAAGTTGTTAATTCCCTTTAGGTTCTCATAATATTTTACAATGAGCAATTTGTTAAAATACTAATATTTCTTATTTTAGTAAAATTCTGTATCTCTATAAAATGTGAAATCCATAGAAATGGTTCAGTTTGACTGTGACCAATCTATAACAGAATTATATTAGAGAACTTGATTTCATTAATGAAAAATATGTGAGTGCTAGAAGTCCTAAAATATTGTTGTTTCCTGATAGTGTCCTTAATCCTTTGATTTGACATAAGAGGTTCATAGCTTCTTTTGAGTTAGAATGGATTTCTTTAGAAAAATATGGATTCATTATCAATGATACTATAAAAAAGCCTTGCAGTTTGCCAACATCAATCTCACAAAATATTTTATTGTCTATACATAAGTGCATAAGTACTATGCAATAAATGAAGTGAATATAGGAAAGGCTGTGCTTAGTTTTCAGTTAAATTTTTCAGCAGTGCTTCATGTCAATATATATTCCGATTTATCTATTCTATGTGGGGAATTGATCCATAATAAGATTAAATTTATTGAATGAAAAGTATTAATACAATTCACCTGATATATATATATATATATGCCAAAATGTATAGGAAGTATTTTGTTTCAAGTGCTTGTTTATCATGAGGAACGTAATTTTGTTTTACAGCAGCATTTAAAAATGTAAATGAAATCACTTGGACAAAGGTTTTGGAGTTTAAACAATGCCAGAATGCTCTCTATCACAATTTTTTTCTATCGGATGAACCAGTATCTCATACACATGACACTGCATATGAAATTGGTGAATGTGAGAGTGCTTTCTGCCAAATGGAAGAATTCACTGTTCACCAGGGAAGTCATAAAAGTAAGAAGCCCTATATACATGACAAATGTGAGAAAAAGATATGTGTCAAGTCAGATATAAAAAAAATTGAGAGTTCACATACATATGAGAAAATATATGACTGTAATGAATGTGAAAAAGCTTTCACCTTGAAGTCAAAACTCACTATTCACCAAAGAATTCATACAGGAGAGAAGCCATATGAATGCAATGAATGTGGAAAAACTTTTATCTCTAAAAATTATCTCAGAAGACACAAAAGAATTCATAAAGGTGAGAAGCCTTATGAATGTAATGAATGCAGGAAATCATTCTGTGACAGGTCAAATCTTAAGAAACATCAGAGAATCCATACAGGTGAGAAGCCACATGAATGTTATGATTATGGGAAAGCTTTCATCACCAAATCATCTCTCACTGAGCACCAAAAAATACATACAGACAAGAAGCCCTATGAATGTTATGAATGTGGGAAAGCTTTTGTCTCCAAAAATTATCTCACAAAACACCAAATAATTCATATAGGTGAGAAGCCATTTGAATGTCATGAATGTGGAAAAGCTTTCACCAGCAAGTCAAAACTCACTATTCACCAAAGAACTCATACAGGAGAGAAGCCATATAAATGCAATGAATGTGGGAAAGCTTTTAACAACAAAATATATCTCACAATCCACCAAAGAATTCATACAGGTGAGAAGCCATATGAATGTTATGATTGTGGGAAATCTTTCATCTCTAAATCATATCTCACTGAGCATCAAAAAACTCATATAGACAAAAAGCCATATGAATGTAATGAATGTGGGAAGACATTCCTGTACATATCAGTTCTTAATAAACATCAGAGAACCCATACAGGTGAGAAGCCATAAGAATATCATGAATGTGGGAAACTTTATCTCCACATCATGTCTCACTCAACACCAGAGAACTCATAAATGTGATAATCTATATGACTGTAATGAATGTGGAAAAGCTTTCATCTACAAGTCAAAACTCACTTCACCAAAGAACTCATACAGGTAAGAAGCCATATGAATGTTATGATTGTGGGAAAGCTTTCATCTCCAAATCATCTCTCACTTATCACCAAAAAATACATACAGATAAGCCATATGAATGTTATGAATGTGGGAAAGCTTTTGTCTCCAAAAAATATGTTGCAAATCAACAAAGAGTTCATAAGGGTGAGAAGAGATGGGAAGGTGTGTTGCCTCTAAGTAATGTAGGTCCTGGAACCTTGAAACCCAAGTTAACCTCTCACATTGCTCCTCCACAGCCTATGCTCCATACTTAGACAAAACCTCAAATTTCTCAAAGACAGAAATACAACATGGAGAACACAGATCAGAAATCAAAGACATGGTTAAGGTGGCACAGGCACATAGGCTGAAGAGATGGCTCAGAGGAAAAGCATGCTTCCATTGCATGTATGAGAGACTGAATGTTACTGAGGCTTCTCTAGTTCAATTACCCTGCTGCCGCAGACCACTCAGAGGGAGACCACCACTGCGGGAGAACCAGGGAGAAGGCTCGAGGAGAAGTCAGGAATCGG
>PVHP010019573.1:0-31694 GCA_004024765.1 Zapus hudsonius
CTTTCACCCATTCAACTGGTGCCTCCTTCGTAGCCCCTCCCCCCACACTCTGGCCTCCAGCCCACCTGCTCCGCCCCTTCCCCTCGCTACGTGGCTTTCTTGTTTTTTCTTTCTCTTTCACAAGTTCATCCTGGGGCCTCCTTTGTACGCCTCCCCCACCCTCAGGCCTCCAGTACGTCTCCGCTCATTTTCTGCGCCTGAGGAACCCATCAGCCCCTCTATCTGTGCCCAGAGATCCCAGCAACACTAGTTCCAGGGATCTCAGCAGACTCACCCACCACCCCTCGCCCCCGCCAACCCCATCCCCTGGGACCAAGAACCTCTGTGGGCCTGTTCCCCTGGCCTGCCTAATCTGGTGGCCCCACTCACTGTACCAAAAACATACAGGAGAACGCTACAACTCCCCACAACCACCAACCCCCACAGCCCCGACAACGGAACCTGCCCCACTGCGCACTGCCCTCTGCCATCACCCACATCCACCGACCCCTGCAGATATCTCAAAGATATTCCACCAACCACCTCAAGTGAAGTTGAAATGGGCAGACCTCAACGAAAGAATATTATACCAGCTGAGGAAAATGCACCAAATGACAACAAAAACACCATTACAGAGAGAAAGAGAACAAAAGCAGGACCAGGATAACACGACACGAAAACCTGATCATAATGGCACAGATACTAAGGAGAACTTAATGTTAGTCATGCAAGAAAAGATGGACCAACATATTGAATGGGTGCAAAGTCAGCTCATTAGCTTTGCCACCAGGCTTAATATATTAGAGGAGAACCAAATGGACGTCAGAAGAGACATATCAGAACTAAAGACAAGCCAACAAACTGAAGGTATCGAAAACCAGCTTTCCAAATTAACTGAAGACATCTGCAAATATAAGAATGACTGTCAGGAAGAAGCAATTAAATCAAACCTTGAAATGAAATCACATCTCAACATAGAAGCAACCCAGAAAGAAGTTGCAGAAAACAAAAACCACATTGAAAGAATAAGAACATCCCTAGAATCTCTTACCAACAGGATCAATCACTGGGAAAACAGAACCTCAGACATGAAGACAGAACAGAGGAGAATTCAAGGGAAATCAGAACCTTGACAAAATTCAAACGAGCAAGTGAACAAGACTCAAGGGAAATGTGGGATACCATAAAAAGACCTAATCTCAGGATTATGGGAATCCTGGAAGGAGAAGAAAACCAAACGAGGGACATAGAAAATATTTTCAACAGAATTATTCAAGAAAACTTTACATACTTGGAAAGAGATAGTCCTGTACAACCAAAGGAGATATGGAGGACCCCAAACATATTGGACCAAAGTAGGAACACCCCAAGACATATCTTACAATGCCAAAAATTGAGGATAAAGAGAGAGTCCTTAGAGCAAAGAGAGAAAGTAAACTCACATATAAAGGAAAACCCATCAGAATCACGTCAGACTTTTCCATAGAAACATTAAAAGTGAGGAGAGCTTGGAACAAGTTATTCAAGGCCTAAAGATGAATGGATTCCAACCTAGACTACTCTACCCAGCAAAGTTATCCATCATAATTGATGGAGGAATTAAAGTATTCCACAAGACTAATCAGATTTACAATTTCTTGAGCACAAAGCCAAATCTTCAAAAGGTACTTCATGAGATATCCCTTGCAGACAAAACAAATAACCGACCCCAGGAAAGGAACAGAGAACAAACAAGGTAACACAAAAGAGATAGCAGCAATAGCTCAGATACCAACCTCCATTTTCTCTACAACATGGCAAACCTCACAGTAATAACTTTGAATGTAAATAGACTCAACTCTCCTATAAAAAGACACAGGATAGCAGGTTGGATCAGGAAAATGGACCCTTCCATCTGTTGCCTTCAAGAAACACACCTTATCACTAAAGACAGTAACCTACTGACAGTAAAAGGGTGGAAAACAATTTTCCAGGCATGTGGGAAGAATAAAAAAGCAGGTGTGGCTACTCGAATATCTGACAAAACAGACTTTAAACATACGGCAATAAAAAAGACGAGGATGGCCACTTCCTACTTGTTAAGGAACGATAAAGCAAGAAGACATCACTATACTAAATATGTATGTACCAAATGCAAAGGCCCCACGGTTCATTAGGCATAAATTACTCAAAAGCAAAGCAGATATAGATGCCAACACCATCATAGTAGGAGACTTTAACACTCGACTGTCATCCCTAGACAGATCGTACAAACAACAGACAAGCAGGGAAATCAAGCTGCTAAATGGCACCATTGACAAACTAGGGATAACAGACATCTACAGGTCATTCCACCCCAAGGACACAGAGTACTCATTCTTCTCAGCAGCACATGGAACTTTCTCCAAAATTGACCATATACTGGGCCATAAATCATGCCTCAGTAGATTCAGAAAGATCAATATAATCCCCTGCATCATATCAGATCACAACACATTAAAGCTAGAAATTAACAATGGGAGAGGATCCAAAAAATTCAACAGATACTGGTGACTGAACAATTCGATCCTGAACAATGAATGGGTCAAACAAAAAATCTGACAGGAAATACAGAACCTCCTAGAAACAAATGATAATGAGGATAAATCTTTTCAGAACTTGTGGAACATTTCTAAGGGGGAAATTCATTGCTCTAAATGCCTTCATAACAAAGACAGAGAGGTCTCATATCAACCAATTATCCTCATACCTAAGGTCATTAAAACAGATGGAACCCTAGGAACTCAAGACACAAGGAAATAATTAAGATCAGAGCTGAGATTAATGACTTGGAAACAAAGAAAATGATTGAAAAAATTGACAAATCAAAGAGGTGATTCTTGGAAAAAGTTAATAAGATCAACAAACCCCTGGCCAACTTAAGCAAATGGAAAACTGAGAAGACCCAAATTAACAAAATAAAAAATGAAAAGGGTGAGATCACAACAGATCCTGAAGAGATTGGATGTATCATCAGGTCATACTTCCAAAACCTCTACTCTACAAAATTAGAGAACCTGGAAGAAATGGATAAATTCCTGGACACCTACCAACTACCAAAGCTCAGACCAGAGCAGATAAAGACCCTAAACAATCCGATAACAATCACAGAGATTGAATCAGTAATCAAGAGCCTCCTGAAACGGGAAAGGCCATGTCCAGATGGGTTCTCAGCTGAATTCTACCAAACCTTCATCATAGAACTGAAACCTCTCTCTTTGAAGCTTGTCAGGGACATAGAAAAAGAGAGTAGGCTCCCAAACTCCTTTTATGAAGCCCTAATTCCCAATCCAGGCAAGGATATAACAAAGAAAGAAAACTACAGACCCATATCCCTGATGAACTTGGATGCAAAAATCCTAAACAAAGTCCTAGTAAACCGAATACAAACCCATATCAAATCTATAATTCACAGTGAACAAGTCAGTACCATCCCAGGGACGCAGGGATGGTTCAACATACACAAATTGATAAATATAATTCATCACATTAACAAACTCAACAGCAAAAACCACATGGTCATCTCAATTGATGCTGAGAAGGCTTTTGACAAAATTCAACACCACTTCATGTTCAAAACCCTGGAAAGAATAGGCATAGATGGCCTATACCTCAACATGTTAAAGTCAATATACAGATCGCCTAAAGCACAAATCATCCTCAATGGGGAACGACTCAAGGAGTTCCCCCTCAACTCTGGAACAAGACAGGGATGTCTACTCTCACCACTGATATTTAACATAGTGCTTGAAGTTCTAGCCCAAGCAAGAAAACAGCATAAATGGGATATAAATCGGAGAGGAAGAAGTCAAACTATTCCTCTTTGCAGATGACATGATATTATATATATATATATATATATATATATATATATATATATATATATATATATATATATATATATATCATTTCCAAAGAACAGTATTAGTAATCTCCTGAAGGTTATCAATGCCTCAGCAGAGTGGCAGGATAAAAAATTAACACACACAAAAAAGTAGCCTTTCTATATACAGAAGATAAACATTCGACAAAAGACATCAGAGAAACTGTCCCGTTCTCTATATCCTCAAATAAAATAAAATACCTGGGAATATTACTAAACAAGGTAGTGAAAGACTTATATAAGGAAAACATTGAAACACTCAAAAGGGAAATAGAGGAGGATGTGACGAGATGGAAAGACATTCCATGCTCATGGATAGGGAGAATCAATATAGTAAAAATGGCAATCTTGCCAGAAGCAATCTACAGATTCAATGCAATGCCAATAAAAACCCAACCTCCTTCTTCACAGACATTGAAAAAATAATCTACAAATTTATTTGAAAGGGTCAGAGACCCCAAATAACTAAAACTATTCTGAGTAAAAAAAAAATATGCAGGAGGCATCACCATACCTGACTTTAAAACATACTACAAAGCCATAGTAACTAAAACAGCATGGTATTGGCAAAAAACAGACAGTCTGACCAGTGGAATATACTCGAAGACCCAGCCTTTAATGCAAATAACTTCACCTTCTTAGTCTTCGACAAGGGTGCCAACAATGTAAGCTGGACTAAAGATAGCATCTTCAACAAATGGTGCTGGACAAATTGGATAAACACATGTAAAAAAAAATGAAAATAGACCCACTCTTTCACCATGCACACTCATCAAATCCAAATGGATCAAAGACATCAATATCAAGCCTGTAACCCTGAACAACTTGGAAGAAAAAGTTGGAGGAACCTTACATGAGATAGTAGGGAACAACTTCCTGAGCAAATCCCCAGTAGCCCAGGAAGTGCAACAGTCACTTAATCAATGGGACCTGATCAGGCTCAAAAGCTTCTATACAGACAAAAACACCATTCTCAAAGTCAATAGACCCTCTTAAAATTGGGAGATGATTTTCGCTAGCTACAACACAGACAGAGGCCTGATTTCCAGAACCTACAGAGAATTCAAAAAATTAATAGCAAAAACCCAAATTGTCCCTTCACAAAATGGGGCACTGATCTCAACAGAGAATTCACAGAGGAGGAAACACAAATGGCCTTGTCTCACCTGAGAAAGTGCTCAGCATTCCTAAGCATCAGCGAAATGCAAATCAAAACCACAATGAGATATCACCTAACCCCAGTCAGAAGGCAATAAAAAGAAAACCAACAACAATAGTTGCTGGCGAGGATGCAGGGAAAAAGGAACCCTTATTCACTGCTGGTGGGATTGCAAACTTGTTCAACCACTATGGAAAGTAGTGTGGAGACTCCTGAACACAATAGACATAGAACTACCAATAGACCCAGCTATCCCTCTACTAGGCATCTACCCACAAGATGTCACATCTCGACACAGAAACATTTGTACAACTATATTTATAGTAGCTCAATTCATAATAGCCAAGCATTGGAATCAACCCAAATGCCCATCCATGGTGGAATGGACAGAGAAACTGTGGTATATTTACAGGATGGAATTTTACTCAGCTGAAAGAAAAATGATATATCGAAATTTAGGAAAAAACGGTCGGACTTTGAGCAGATCTTACTAAGCGAACACTCAAAAGAACAGAGAATCGAACGCCGCATATTCTCCCTCATATGTGGTCCTTAACCAGGATAACCATGTTCTTTATGCAGACTAGTTAGTAATAAGAAGTGAGAGGATATGAATGATGGGTAAGGGATGGGAAGAGTGGAATGGCTTAAACTTGAGGATAAACCATATTAGGTTAAAAACATAAAATCCTCACGAGCATATTGTAACCTATTGAGTAAGTAGTGAGCGTCATCTGGCAAGTGGGGCCATGAGTGGTAGGGGAGAGAGTCTAAGCCTGTGAATAATTAGATCAGGCAGACAACCCCTGGTTCCAACCACTGGTTCCTTCCCTCACTGAGATGTTGACTAAAGCGACTCTTGAGATTCCAGCAACATGACAGAATTCTGTCAAAGCTCTTGGGTGCTGTCCCTAGGCCTGAGGCAAAACCCTGTTGCTGAATGCCACAGAATGCCATTGACCAGCATCGAGAGTCCCTTCAACGTCCGGAACGGCATTCAGCCCCCAGAAGGCAGTTACTGTAGGGCTGGAAGGCACTGCACAGGCTGCCAGGGGAAAATGATCAACAGCAGCTGGAGTAAACAGAGACCACTGACACGAAACACAATCTGCAGTCATGAGTAGGCTGTCCACACCCCCTACTGGGAGAGAGCAGCAAACCAAGAAAGGAGCACTTGTGCAACGGAGGAGCCTGTTCCTCGGGGAGACAATCAACAGCTTTCAAATTTGGCCAATTTTCCACTTAGTAAGGGAGACCCCTTGTCAGGAACTTGGGATTCAGGCCAATCATTACCGGATCCCTTACTCTTGGGCTCCTAAGATAAGATGCACTGTGGGAGCAATTGATGGGAAGGCTACTAAAAATAAAAACTAGGTAATCTAGAAGTGTGTATATTTGTTAACCTACACTGATCAAACTCTCTGATGGAGATTGTGCTTTTATTTTTCAGGATGCAGTGAGAGATCTGGGGACCATCTAACCCTTCCAACCGACTGTAGGCTGATACCTGAGATTCTGGCAAGAGAAGACCCACCACAGTCATACCATGGAGGATCCATATGGAACAGCGCAGAGAATGACGGGATGAACAAGGGGCTCACAGCCACAACCACTAAATCAACACAGGATAAGCCAGTGAGACAGAAACCAAAGATCTTTGACACAAAGACCCCTAAACTCACAACCTTAAAGCAGCCTTAATACTCATCCACCACGACTCAGGGAACTATGTGGAAGAGGGTGTGGAAAGATTTTAAGAGCCGTGGTGGGGGAGACTATCCAGAGGCATGGCACCATTCAGTAACAACACACTTGGGCCAGGAGTACCGGGCTGAGTACTAGGCTATCCAGGGTCCCCTGTCACAAGGACTGATCCAGACAACCCACGGAGGAGGATATCTAGCTGATTGGGGATGGGGAGGAGGGGCATTGGGGAATTGGTGATAACAACTCATTGTTTGCCCACTGAATAATGTAATTCATTATGGATAATAAATATATATTTAAGACTTAAAATAATTCTCCACTGAGCAGCTGTGTGACTATGACCAAGTTACCTAAAGCTCATGTGCTTCCTTTTCTGTTATCTGTCAACTGAGAACCATAGTAATAGGCTTGGAAAGAAGAGTGAAAGTGTTGATATATGTAAAGCACTGGGAACTATGTTCAGTGTACACTGTTAGCTCCTCTCCAGTTTTCTTCCTTGGTTTATTCTCTTTCTACTGCACAGGAAATGCAAGCACATGTGCCACTTTGTGCATCTAGGTTTACATGGGTACTAGGAAAATAATCCCAGGCTGGCAAGCTTTACAAGCTGAGCCACCAAATTTCATTCTCAACATACATTTCAGATCTTGCCTTCCTCCTTCTCCCATATTGACCATTACAAACCATTCAGACTCTTCTGAAATTATCACATTTTTCCTAACTTTTGTGCTTTTGTATAGTAAACAGATTTATGAAGAGGATGCTATATGGTAAGGACTTTATTAAATGTGTGGGTTATCTTAAATATTACAAAATCTCCATGTGGCAGGTACTGTTATCACTGCATTTAGAGGGGAAGGTAATGGAATCATAGAGGGATGCATGAGATTACCACAATTACAGGCTTACTAAAAACAGAGGCTATAGTGAGGTCCAGGCAGCATGGCTCTGGCTGCTCTCCAAAACCCACTGAGAAGTCATCCATATGTCTCTACTGCCAAACAATCCTTAGAAGCTGGTACAATCTATTAGTTAATAATTTTCAAATATCCTGGTACATTGCTAATATTTTCTTAAAATCTCAGGGTTGATGTTCTCTTTTGTACATGTTTGGTTTGTTTTTCCAGTTAGATCTCATGCTCTTTAAGGTCAGGGGCCAAATATCATGATTCTTTCATGTCCTCAATATTATTGGCACAAAGTAGGTATTCCATTTAAAAATATGGTTATTTAATTTATCCCCAGGAACAAGTAACTAGGTCAAGACGACCTTGGCTCCTCAGTTAACATCTGGTAAACAGACATCATAAAATTCAGTTTTTCCATGTTTCCCTTAATAATTTAATTATTACATTAGCATTTTCCTGCTTATCTTTTTTGGATGCTAGTGTTTCCTTTAGCTATTCCATCACTATTTTTTAAAAGTTTCTTAGATTTTTAATATATGCAAATAAATTTCAAAATAAACAATAAAGTTGCTTTTTTTCTTTTTTATATTTTTAGGAAAGGTATTTATTATTATTTTTTCTTATAAAGCGGCAAGACATTGTAGGAGACTCCCTTAGTAGAGATTTGCTTAAACTTGAATAGGTATGAGTGGATATGTAGGAAGATCCATAACATAGAAGCTTCTTGATTATCAGCAACGAAGCATGCTCCTCTCAGTACCAACTTGGCAAGGGGAAGTGTGCTGTAACCTAGCCTTCCACTCTATCAACTTTAAAGTCACATATTATCTTGGAACTCTGAGAATCCTTCTTCATCCGAAGGGAATTCATTTAGAGAGATTACAACAAAAATGGGGCCCTGCCTTCCCTTTACCTCTCAGTTCACTCCAGAACCCCAAGCTGAATCCCACCACTCCCCTGGGTCACAACTGTTGAAAGAAATTTTCATATTTCTCCTGTTTCTGTGCAGAGAAGCCCAGCTGGAGCTAGTGCTATGACAAGCTTTCCAGGCATAGTCACAAACATCAAGCTACTTTTTCTCAGCATCCACTTGCTGTGCACAGTGATTTCTCTTTCATTTTATTTAGTTCAGTTTAAGTATAGCTATTGGAGCCGAGCAGATTTTTCTATGATATTATATTTAACAGAACAAACACTGAGCATTTATATGGGGACGGAAATGACTAATAGCATCATTTAAGGATATTACTGCAGCTAACTCTCTTTTTAGTGTGGCAAATGACAACAATCAGTTTATTTTTCAAAGTGTGTATATATAGAAATGATATTCATTGGGTTGATAAAAGCCTGTTACTCACTCAACTAAATAGTGTTTGGCCTTGCATTGAACTCAGAAAATTGTGTAAAATTTAGCTGCTTATTGATGCCTGCACATTTCAATGTTATTCATAGTAAAGATATATTATAGACAATCTGGAAACAAGTATGGAGGTTATATTCACACTTTCCAGACATTAATTACAGATATCCTTATGTCTTAAGTTCTGCATATAAAAACTAACAATAATGCTTAATTGTCAAGACCAAAGTGTTTTTCATTCAAATTAATATTTGCTTTGGTTAATGGTTGGATCATCCTAAGGATGCATGTGTCCCAGATTCTCCATACATTTTCTATAAGATTGCAAAAGCCCTGTTGTCTGATGCATCAGACCAACTTAGCAGCTGTGTGTCCAGGCATGGCTATGGTGTAGCTGGCACAACAGGTTACATCTTTATCCCATAGATTGCAATTATGATATCTCAGTGCCCCACAGAATGTCTCACTCTACCCCCAACAGAACACATCTACAGGCAACAGCAAAAGCCAATCAAAGAAAATGAAGCAGACTAAGGATCTCAGAAGTGTTCAACATAGAAGCAATATCCCCAAGAACATTTATTGGGCAATTACTATGAGCTGAGCAGTGTACAAAGGGCGCAGAACATAGGATTCTTGTCCTCAAGACTCTCAAGAGTTTCAGGGAGGCAACCCCTAGTGCTACTGCTGGACATAATCGGTGTGCAGGACACTCGGTTCAGGAAGAGCAGGCACCACAAAAAGGTAAGAGATGAAATATACCCCTCAGAGGAACAAACTGAAAATAAAAAGGATGGCAGAGGAGGATGCTTAGAATATATCAAACATGACAGATCAGCCCTAAGATCAGTCAAGGGCAATGACAAAGAGACAGTCTAAGTGATAAAACAGAGGCATATGGGGATATGAGAATAAATCGTCATAAGGAGGTAAAATTCATAAGCATTTGTGTATGAATAAATTCATATTGCATTTGTATAAAACACAGATGCTGAAGGAAGATAATATGTGTAAGTACCTCCTATTACAGATACTTGGAAATTTTTGCCTGGATTGGCTCACAAAAAAATTAAAGACCAAGAACTAAATTAAGTGTACTACAAGAGCAATTTAGGATAAAGTAACACAATCTGAGGGTCCGGAGAATGATTTTGGGACTTTTGCTAAAGCAATATTTCTGGGTTTGCTAGGTAATTCCTAAAAGCATCACCAAGGAGCCACAGTTTACCACCAGATGGAGGGATGCTTAGCACAGTGTCAGAGGGAAATAGTAAGTGGCACCTGATGCAAGTGATACATGGGGCCTTGCTTGGAAACGCAGATTGAGAATGACTCCTCCAAGTATATTCATCAAGGAGAAAGACCCTTGAAACTAGAGGTAATCCAAGAGTCCCAGGAGTCCCCATCCCCCAGTAGCCAGGTCCACTTGGCAAGGAGGAACACCCCACACGTGACAGCTTTCATGAGACGGTAAATTGTGAGCAATCCAGTTTTAAATAGGCAGAAAACTGGAGGATATAACAAACATGGATCTTTGCTTTATCTTCATCCTCTTTTCCTTTCACATTATTTGTTAATGTTATCACTATTCACCCATCTTCTGTTTAGAATTGGCAGAGAGCTTGGAGCTGCAGACATGCAGTGGTTTGTGGAATAAACCTGAGCAAACAGAGCATAACATGGTTTATGAAACCAGAGGGTTTACACTCCATAAATAACTTCCACTTGTTCTTATTCTTTACACGTACACTATTACTGAAGACTGGATGATAGCTTTTTGCTATTGCCTGGTTGACTTCTTACACACATACATACACACGCACACACACGCACCTTCAAGGTAATGACAATATTGACTCTGAAGAAGCACTTTTCTGAGACAAATAAAAAAGCCCTAAAAGTAGTCTAATGGATCAGGTCTAGAAACTTCATAGTAATGCTTTGTCTTTTTTTTGCCACTAAGAATTTTCTAAATGTACTTACAAATCCTATATTTTAATATGATCTGAGGGTTGAATTTTATTAAAAATGATATGATACCTAAGAGATATGCAAGACAGTGAGTGGTCTGTGCGATTTTATTATAAATTAAATTCTCCATTTTCTCTTTAATAAAAAGTAATAACCTGTGACTAAAACATATTAGATAAAGTATAAAATAGAAGCTTTCACGTGAAAACATCTCAATTAAATAGAGAATTCAGATATATAGCAAAGGGAATCATTAAGCAATTCAAACAGAAAATTATAAAAATAATTTTGTCATGAAGCATGGATTTGTTTCACATACACATAAAACAGATATTCATTTCACTAAACTAGGGGAATTGGTAAAAAAAAAACGCTTTTTGTCTTTGGGGGATATATCGCTACTTCTTTTGGTTGAATGTAATATTCAAAATGTGCCTAATTCTTATAATCCAAATATGTGACACTGCTTGGGTTTCCATGACTACTGCTCTGAAAACCATGTTAATTATTCAAGAGGTCCATGCCTTTCTCCCTGTGTGCCCTAAGGAAAGCTGGGAAAGGCAACATGCCACTATAAAGGGAATGGCTGTTAAATAGGCTGCATGACCAAATCTAAATAGGAAAGGGAACTTCAAACACTGACATCATCCCAGATAGCATACACAGGACTATTTAAACTCATGAGAAGAAGGTGCAAGAAGGGAATGCAAGACCCTTGCTTCCTGTGTACTATCACCACAATCTGTGTTGGGAAGTATCATTATAGCCTCTGCTCCTTCCTGTTGAGACGATCTTCTTTTAAAACATGTTGACTGCCTTGCATATAACACTGTTCATTCCAAAACACTTCTGCCCAAAGGCTGCCATTTAACCCTTGCAAAACCTGGAGTAAACCACATAATCAAATTATTAAGACAAATTGGGACTGGGCATCTCTCTGTCACATTTTCAAATGCCAGAATACAACAACAACAGGAATCTGTGCAGCCTATGATCTTGTCTGCATCCTAAAGAATATTATCAAGCAGAGGCAGGGAGTATGCCTATGCTCCAGAAGCACACTTACTGTCACTGATTTCCTGTCACATTATAATCCACCCTGTCAACCTCATAGCGGAGTAAATGAGGGGCATTATCAGCCTAATTACTCAGTCAGACCAGAGAAGAGCTAGAGGATGCATACTACTGAGCTCCTTCAGGGATCAGAGATACTTAGAACATTTAAACTAATTATATGTAACATAATAATATTAGATAATATTGCATAATATATTGCATTTTTTATTTTGTTATTCGGTTATATAATTTATCATTATCACTTGTGTTCCTTCCATTTATTAAGGATAGCTATTGAAATGGGACCAAGTTCAATTTCCCAAGTTCAAACTCTGGGGTTATTTGGGTCACTTAGGAAAATTGACACCATTACCTGATTTCACTCAATTTGAGCACTTATTTATTATGTTCCTACAGGGAAGAGAAAAAGAGATAAATTTTCCAGGAGTAAATATATGAAAAACTTCAAAGTAATCTGAATACACTGAATTATTTTCTGCAAAATATCACAATCAAATTTCAAAATAATGTGATAAAAATTGTACCCCGGGGAAATGTTATCAGCTGCCACAAATGATAAAGAAATAAAACCAAATGATATGTAACCATTACCTAATACATAATGAATACACTATTTGCTAATTAAAAGGAAAACATATCACGTATTGTAGTTTCTATTCAATATTTAGTAATATAATTTCTCTATAGTAAACATGTACGCTTTTTGGTGAATTAAATGCCAGTAAAAAAGAGTGATAAAGGTTGAACCCACAAATAAAGCACATTTATTATTAATTATTCTTTCCATCAACCATTTACTACTCAGAGAGCTAATTACAGAAGGAAAGTCAACTCACAAAATCAATTTAGTGAAATTTTAATTCATCTCCATCATTATCCATTGAACCTGGAAGGCTTTTAAAAAATATTCAATTCTGGACAGGACTA
The DNA here is from genome assembly GCA_004024765.1 of Zapus hudsonius. NCBI lineage: Eukaryota > Metazoa > Chordata > Mammalia > Rodentia > Dipodidae > Zapus > Zapus hudsonius. The sequence goes on from PVHP010019573.1 coordinate 12,990, forward strand.
AAGAAAGAAGTATGGCTTACCGTTTATTGAGAGCATCATGTGTTCCAGGCATGGTATCCTTGGCTGGTGACACATACACACTCTCTCACACATCACAGACACTCCACCAGCAGAGTGTATATGCATGAATCTGCACGGACCCAACAGATACAGATAATGAAGCTTTTTTTTTACAGAGATTCCAATGTGTATTTCATCATCTCTAAAATGGAAACTGCAATATGTACTCCTTTGCTTTTTCCTGAGGATTAATGGACAAGTTGAGTTAAAGGTGTGACAAAGCATCTAGTGAATAAGAATGGCTATTAGAGCAGACAGGAACATGCTAAGGCCTATGCCACTTAGCTCGAAATTGCCCAGTCACTAGTCCCTTCTGGAAGCACGGAGTCAAGGGAAAGGTACCCCAAATTCAGCCCACCATTCCCTGCCCAAAATGTCATATTCTCAGTCATGTCTCTTGTCCAGAGCAATGTGACCCAAACAAGAATGAATAAGTTGCTGAGGTATAGAGGGTGAATCTGGGGTTATCTATTAAGACTTCCAGGTCACTGAGTATAATCAAAACAACCAGAACTAGAGCTGCGGTTAAAGCTCCATTAATTGCACTATGGACATGAATCATATTAAAGACTCCATTAACGGACTTTGTCAGTACCCATAAAATACAGGGATACTTAATCAGATCTCTTCATGAAGTCCAAACTTTACATTGATCACCCCAAAGGGGCTACAAATAATCTACATATAGGATCATTGTACAGAGCTTGGCGAGAATCGGCTATATGTTGTCAACAACAGATTAAGTGCTGCAGATAACTAAATATCTTTCCCGGCTTCTGGCCTCCAGCGCCCACCTGCCCGCAACCCCCTCTGGCCTCCAGCGCCCGCCTTTGTTTTCTTTTTTCCTTCTCTTTCGCCCTGCCCACCATGATGGGGGCTCCTACATAGCCCCTCCCCCTGGCTTCCGGCCTCAGGCTCGCATGCCCCACGCCCCCTTGCTAGTCTGTTTCCTTGTTTATTTGTTTTTTGTTTTGTTCTCTTTTCTCCCCCCCCACCAGGAGGGGGGGAGCTCCTATGTAGCCCCTCCCCCTGCTTCCGGCCTCGGGTGAGCCTGCCCCACCCCCTTGCTAGTCTCTTTCCTTGTTTACTTTGTTTTTTTTCTTTCTCTCTGGCCCCTCCCCACGGCTTCCAGCGTGCCTGCCCCACCACCCATTGCTAGTCTGTTTGCTTGTTTACTTTGTTTTTTTCTCTTTCCCTCGCCCACCAGTGCACCTACACAGCCCAACTTTGCTAGTCTGTTTCCTTGTTTACTTTGTTTTTTTTCTCCTCCTGCCCACCTGAACGGGGCTCCTATGTAGCCCCTTCCCATAGCCTCCAGTGTGACTGCCCTTCAAGCCCTTGTTAGTCTGTTTCCTTGTTTAATTTGGTTTTTTTTCTTTCTCTTTGCTACCCACCAATGCGCCTGCCCTGCCCCCACCTTGCTTGTCTCTTTCCTTGCTTACTTTGTTTTTCTTTCTCTTTCACCTGCCCACTGGGACCGGGGCTCCTATGTGGCCCCTCTCCTCCACTTCCGGCCTCTGTTGCACCTGCCCCTGCTGGCTGTGCTAGTCCCTTACCCTGTTTTCTTTGTTATTTTTTGTTTGTTTCTCTTTAGCCCAGCTACCAGGACAGGGGCTCCTACATCACTCCTCCCCACAGCCTCCAGCATGCCTCCCTGGCCCCCCACCTTTCTAGTCTGTTTCCTTACTTACTTTGTGGCCCCCCAATTTTCTAATCTGTTTCCTTTTTTTTTTTTCTCTTTCACCAGCCCACTGCAATGGAGGCTCTTATGTAGCTCGTCTCCTCCGCTTCTGGCCTCCCCTTGCTAATCTCTTTCCATATTTACGTTGTTTTTTTTCGCCCACCCACCTTGAAGGGGGCTCCTATGTAGCCCCTCCCCCCAGCATACGGTTGGGGCCCACCTGCCCCACCCACACTTGCTAGTCTATTTCCTTGTTTACTTACTGGGGAATTCAACCAGCGGCCTTAGGCACTGGAGTCAAGTGCCTTAACCACTAAGTCATCTCTCCAGCTCACAAAGGCAATTCTTAATGCCAGAGATAAAATACTCATCCAAGAAAAAAAAATCATTGGTGTCAGTTGTAAACAATAGATCTAGTTAGCAGTTCAATAAATCCTCTGGGAATGTTAAAGATAGTGAATGAAGCTATTTGTGTGTGTGTGTGTGTGTGTGTGTGTGTGTGTGTGTGTGAGTGAGCTTTGCTGAGAAATATAATACATATACAATACAGTTTAGCATTTCAAAGTATATAATTTACTACTTCTTGGATAGTCAGAGATACATAACTGACACTGATACCTACTTTCTGGAAATTTTCATTACTTCCCCCACCCCACCCCCAAGAAATTGTATGTATTAGAAGTCACTCTATAATCATTCTCTCATCTCCCCAGGCTTTTACAATCTTTCTGTGAATTTGCCTATTCCATTTACATAGATGAGATCATAGGACATGTAACATTTTATGTCTTTTTTAAATTTGCCATTGTATTTCAAAGTTTATATCATAGATCAGTACTTTGCTCATTTTTTTTGTTCATTGTATGGATGGAGTACATTTACTTTCTATTCATTAGTTGATACACATTTTATTAGGTTGTTTCACGTTTTGGCTTGTCCAAATAATGCTGCTCTAATCAGCCTGGCAGTAGGTTTTATGTAGACTTATGTCTTTATACTTAGGAGTGGAATTGCTATATCATATTTCAATATTTTTGAACAACTAGCTTGTTTTCTATAGTAGTTGCAATTTTTAATTTTTTCTGAAGATAAGTATTCCACATTCTCTACTTCCTCAATAACTCCTGTTATTATTAGGCTAGTCATTCTAATGAGTGTGAAGTAATCTGTCACTAAGGTTCAGATTTGCATTTCCCTTAGGAGATAGTATATTAGTTTCCTTCCTCATTGCTATGACAAAATGCCAGACAAAACAATTTAAGGATAAAGGGGATTTTTTGGTTCACATCTTGAGGAAGTAAGTTTATCATGTCAGAGAAGTCACGACAGCAGAACCATCAAGGAGCTGGTCCCTTTTAGGCAACGATGAGAAAGTAAAGAGATGAATGCTGATTCCCAACTAATTTTCTGCTTAATCAGACTGGGACCCAGGCTTTCAGAACGGTTGCTGCCCATTGTTAGGTTGGCACTTCCCACATCAATTAACCTAATCTAGAAAAACTTCTCACAGACCTGCCTGGAGATTCATTTCCATGGTGATTCTAGATCCTGTCAAGATGATAACTGTAGATTAACCATCACAGGTGGTGAATATCTTTTCTACTATTTATTTTCATTTAGATATATTCTTTAAAGAACTATCTATTCAAATGCCTTTCTCATTTCAATTAGAATATTCCTGATAAATAATCATTCCTCATTAATAATCAGAAATAACCCAATGATAAGTACAGTTACAAAATAATAATTTTGGAGAAGAAGCCATATTACGGATGAAATTGTGTCCCCTCAAAAAAGATACTATTTAGAAATCGGATGCTAACATGCAGTCATTAGAGAGAGTCCTAAAGTAATAATATTGGTGTCCTTGTAGAAATGGACCCTGCATGCAGTGATAGGCATTCCCACAGGAAAGATGATATGAAGACACAGGAAAAAGTCATGAGAGGTAACTCAAAGCTAGATGCATGAAAACTATCTTTCCTGGTGTCTTCAAATAAAGTAACTTCAAATGAACCATGAAGGTAATGCTTGAATTTTGACTTGTACTCTACAGAATTGGGAGACTATAAGTAGCTTGGTGTTCTAAGGTACTGTAGTTGATGCTATTTTGATTCAGCATCCCTGAAAAGAATATTGTACACTGCCAAACTCTATGCAAAGGGAGGACCTCATGTGTGTCAAATGGAGTTTCCATATTTGACACAGTCACATTGGCAAGCCTACATCATTGGCATTACCATTTTAATTGAAAAGAAGTACTATACAGTCCATATTTCTTTTCTGAAGATGCTCATTTTGTTCTTACTAAACATAAAAATATTTCAAGTCTTGGTCTAACTGTATGTGTTATAGGCAACAGAGGAAGTTGTATGGTTGCTCAGACGAAATTGATGAGTTAGTGAGTTCAATAAACCAATAAGTCAATCATAAGTGCCTTCTCATCCCTGATTTCGTCTTTATAAATAATGAAGACATTTTAATCAGTGATAAGAACTTTTATTATAGGCATATTGATGGTCTCTATGCAGACATGGTGATGCTCTGTAGTTAGTGGGGGTCAAAGCAGGTGGATGATGACAATGACACTTCAGGAATTACATAGCAACAAAAGCATATGCTTTTAGTGGTACAAATTATGATAATACAATATTAACACAAACACTAACCAAATCAATTAAATTAGCCTGCATGTAGGAAATACTGGATCTAAGTTCATGCTAATCAAACCATTGACATCTTCTCATGTCATCACAGGCTCTTCCTTTTTCATCACCACATGTGACCTGTTTTTACACCAGAATTTTTTAGGTGAAAATCCCAGAAAAAATATTGATATTTCTTTGGTAATCATTACATTTTTATTTTATTTCATAATCATTTCATTAATTTTTGTAACACATATTCATTGAGCCCATTTACTGTGGTAGATCCTCCAATAAGTTACTAACACTCACCCATATATGAAAGTCTTTGGATAGTAATGTCGGACAGGGTTAACACCATGTTTTCATGAATTCCAGAGGTCAAACATACACTTCTCCTCAGAAACCAATAAAAGTATTGGGTCTGTCATGGAAATCTCTTGTTTCTTAATCATGATTTAATTCAAGAGCATGGTATATTTTGTACCCTAGCTCTACTCCTGCAAGAGAAAATGCTAACACAATATGTGATGAGGAAATTACCAATTTTAATATATGACACATATATAATATAATATAATATAATATAATATAATATAATATAATATAATATAATATAATATAATATAATATAATATACATACATATATATATGCACTCATTTAAGAAAAACTGTTTATCTTATTGCCAAAGCTTGGTAAAAGGGAAGTGTTAAAATTACTAATATGGCTTATTTCATAGGTATGGCAGTTTGAGTGTATATACCTCATTGACACAAGTGTTAAAATTGAACTTGTAACTTGGATCTCCAGCTGACTGGCTGAAGGAGGTGTCACTAAGGGCAGATCCTGAAGTCTTCCCCTAAGGTGTCACTGGCAGATCTGAATTTCAGCCCAAGGTGTAGAGAAAGCTGTGTGAGCTCTGGCAGGTTTATGTGTGTGCTTAGCTTTTATTTTATTTATTTATTACTTTTTTGGTATTTGGCTTGCTGCTTTTTGTTATTTGCTGGCTGTCTGGTTGTTTCTTGCTGCTTGGATCTGTGGAAGGCAGCAAGCTTTTACCACCACTGATGGAACTTCTCTTGGATCTGTAACCTTGAAATAAATCCCTTACTCCCATAAACTCTGTCTTGTGGGATGATCATCCCAAGCAATGTGGAGCTGACAATGACATTAGGGAGAAGAGAAAGAGAGATGTTTCTCATTGTGCACTTTCTATGATAGTAACCCTATGAGATACCTTCTTCCTTCTTTGCCATTCTCATCACCACCACCACCACTACCATCATCATTACCATCACCATCATTATTATTTTTAATACAGATAAGGAAACTTAAATGGGAGTGGGGAGTGACTTATTAGAACTCACAATGCCAGTAACAGGGCACTCCACACCCCTACTGCACTACACAGTGCCACCTCCATAAGACAGTTTCCAGGAAATCAGTTTTTTAAAATCTGGTGACAAAATATAGTTGTCTTATATATTTGGCCCAGCATCTTATTAATGTCACTCTATAGTGAATTTAACCTATAAAGTATGAAATGTGATCCTTTTATTTTATAATCCACACCCCTTGTGTCTTATGTTTTCCTGTGATTATTTTAGATCTCTGGAAGTTTGTATTTCAAAATGATGTATTCTGCTCTGCCAACTACAAGGCAAAGCAGAAATAAATGTTCTATTGTTGATCAACAGTGTGTATTTGTGAGAAGAAAGAAATGCCATCTAAATCTGTGCTATGTTTTGTACCACCACCAACTAATATATCCACATGTGAATATACCAAATTGTTTACATACAAAGTAAATGTCAAGCAAAGGAAAGCTCTTTTGTCAGTTACTAGATATTTCTCTTACCTTCTAGGACATGTCAGATTGACGTAAAGCAGGCCTGCTTCATACTGTCATTACATTTGACCTAAACTTCATTTAAGAGAGCGGAGAAATCATTTTAAAGCTGTAGTATTGATTAGATTTTAGGAAAGTATTTGCCTTAGATTTGATTGTAAATCGTGCCTAACACTCACTTGTCAAGAATTCAACAGCTCCAGAAATTAAACTAGAATGCAAACATTTAATTCTAATGTCATTTAGAAAAGATTTTATGGAATCAGGCAGATGAAAAGGGCAATGCACTGGCCTAAAATCCCAAATCTCAAATGCTTGCTTGAACAGTTACCAGTGCTGTTAGTGAGGCCATTGTGCTTAATGGCAAGGCACATGTTAAGTCCTGCTGGCATCTGATATTGAGCTTTCCTAATGCATTTCTTTTATTTTTTTCTCTCTCCTTTTGTCGGGAGATTCCAGTTCAGAGCCTCTGTTTCTGTGATGCTGAGTTGCTCAGAGGAAGCTGGGCTTTTCAGCCAGCTCTCCCTCGCTGCCAATGAGATCAGAGGCACACAGACAGAGGCGCTTACCCAGCAAGCGGGCCTTGTACTCTAGCCCTCTAGTAGGCTGGGGCCTGCTGCAATGGCCTTACTAACAGGAGCACTTGAAAGAACATCTTGCTCCCCCTGATTGCTGCTGGTTTCTATAGAAACAAGAAAGAATCCGTTCTTTTGCTAAAATTTTCCCCTAAAGCATTTTCTAGTACTGTATAAATTATTTCCTTATTTTTTTCCTATCACAGTCTAATATTTAGAACATCATTTAACCCATCAAAGAACAAGGGGCCAAATAGAGATTAAGAAAGCAAATCTTATTTGAATGGGGCCTGAAGAAGCTATGTCCAGTTCATGTCTCCTGGCTCACTTTAGGACCTAAGACTCCAGGATTATAGTGTAAATATTTGAAACAGTGCAATATCACATAGCTAGACGCAGTCAACAAGGTATTTGCTAAGCCAGGAGATTTTATTTTGGGATACTTCAGGAGTTGTGGTATTTAAATGACCTCTGTCTCATCAGTGTCACCATAAATTATCCTTGACAACCTAGAACTCCTGACCTTGGGAACAGAAGTCACACACAGCCTTGATGCCTGTGCAACTTTGTTTCCAGATAACAGCTGAGTTTCCCTACTTTATTACTGTGTGCCCTTCTCCAGGGAGCACATTTGTTCAGGAGTTGTGAAGGCTGGTAAATATTGTATCTGTATTCTTGTAATCACCAAGCAAACAGACTTGCCTCCTGTCACTAAATCTCCCAGAGCTGTTAAGAGGTAGAATTAGGGCAATGATTACAAACTAAAATAAAAGAACAAGAGATCTACATAGTAAAACTCAAGACTGAATTCATTGCATGGGTCATGTATCTGTTCCCATTAATCCTTTATTTTCCTCCATTGATAAATATTCATTGATTACTTAGTATTTTCCAGCCACAAGGTTCAACACTATAGGCAAAGGGGAATACTGAACATTAAAGATACAGTTCCTGTCCACCTGGAGCTTGTAGTCTGGCGTGGGAGCCAGACATAACACAAATAAGGGCAGAAGGAATTAATGAGTTCCAGATGCTGAGAAACACTATGAAACAGGAGTGCATGAGTACGTAATAAGGTGCCAGACATAGCCTAGAGCATATCAGACACCGTGGTGATTTTCTGGTAATTCATATGTATACTACAAAGTAAGATTTGGCTTAAGGTAAAGTCAACTTGAAACTTGTGCATATCTTGCAATACCATAAAGCTGTCAGATATCTTAAGAAGTGAGTGGCTCAGAACTATGAACTCTAGAAATTTTTGAAGACTGGGGCACTATAGGCTTTACTGGTGGAACTAGTGTTTACACATAGTCTAAATCTGGAAGTACTTTGTGAGCTGCCAGTATGCCCACCACTATGTAACTTCATAAAATGATCTTTAGTTAGGGATCAGAAGGGATTATGCCATGTTGCACTTTATTGTTCTGCTCAGGTAGAGAACCTGTTCATCGGAGCTCACTGAATTCCCAATTGGGATCACCAAAGCATCTGTATAGTAAAATAAATAAAGCCAACCACCATTGTAAATAGGTAGTAACCATTTTTATATTATCATTCATTTCACAATACATCATTCAAGGCTGCATTTTCAGGAATAATTTTGCTAAAATACATTATTCTAAATATGGACTTCTTGGAAGAAACTGACCCCTTGTTAAACCAGACATTTCCAATTGGTAGTGATAGAAAGCTCTAGTTTGGAAGTGAGCCCCACTTAAATATGACCTCTGAGTGAACCACCTAGTAGCCAGTATTTGGGGTAAACTGTATGGTACTCTGGAGGCTTTGTTTTCTAATCTGGAGCATGAGAATATTGCTATTTATAGCACTGTTGCAACTATTAAATAAAACAATGCATGCAGAATACTCAACACAGTCCATGGCTTCCTGGGAACAAAAATTCCTTAGAATATGTGCCCCCCACACTCACAACTAATAACTTGTTTCTCACTTAAATGTACATTGATTTGTGTCCATACATATTTAATTATACTTCTAAGTAACCTTATTGATATATACATAGGTATTAACTTAAATAAAAGTTGTGATAATTTTAATAAATCTATTTTACTTTCACTTTTGTGCTCTGGAATATGAAGTTGTTATGCAATTAATGGTTGCTGGAAAGAAAAAAAACAGCAATCAGTTAATATTCAACATTTAAAAATATGTGGAAATATTTAAAACTTTAAAAATATGAAAATTCTGTGTTAAAATGCTATCTTCAGAAACATGTTAACCATCTTGGCAAGGGTTTCTACTTGAACTTTTCTAATGACTTTGGATCCAATTCTCATGTTGATGAGGTGAAAATTTCATGAAATAAAAATAATTACAATCAAATGTTACTCTTAGGGCCATAAACTTACAAACAAGCATATGGATTACTAAAATTATTTTCACATCCCTAAAGTTTGTCAAACTCTTTTGGGTGAAAAAATTTGTAAATACACGATTTACTTTTGTCATTATTAAATTAAAATAGGAAAAGCTAAAAATGATAGAAAACCTAGAAGCTAAAATTAATATGTTCATATGACTATGTATTTAAAACTACTGCGGCTAAAGGCTCAAGAATTTTCTACTTGTGGGCAGGGGAAATGGCTCAGCAGTTAAAAGTGCTTGCTTATAAACCTTGTTGACCCAGGTTCAATTCCACAAAACCCACTTAAAAAGTGATGCTCAAAGTGGCACATGAGTCTGGAATTAGTTTGTGGTGAAAAGAAACCCTGGAACACCCATGCTCACAAATAAATAAGTAAAATAGTCTTATTCATTTTAATAGAAAACTTATATCTCTGTTTCTTAGAAATAAATTATATATAAAATAAACTCATATCTTACAAAAGTATTTTTAAAATTTTGCTGATTATTCTTTTGGGGGAATATTGAGTAAAGTGCTGTAAAGGCAGCATTTTATAACCTATAGAAATAGAATACAGAGAAGAGAGAAATTTTTCTTACCATAAATACATTTAAAAAACTAGAGACAGAAGTAAATGGGGGCAGGTGTGGAAGCAACGGGGGGGGGGGGAGATGTACACAGACCTAAACTAACAATAATCTGACTCCAAAGAATCCTATCTTATGTACAAAAATTCTGGAGGTAGATAGGATCCCAAAGGGGGGTGGTGATGGTGGAAGCCTACCTCTGGTACAAAGAACACTGACCTTTGGCTCCCCGACCCAGTAAGTAGTTACCTACCACCATGAGCTGTTGATCAGAGTGACCCACATGGTCCCTAAAACAAGACAAATTTTTGTCACAGCCCATGACTACCCACCTTAAGCAAAAGATAAGACCCTAGTGTTGAAGATTCCACAGACTGATATCACACAACACTGAGTGACCCTGCTGAATCCAGAAATGAAATCAGCTCCCAGATGGGAAGCTTGGGTAATGTCAGAAGGTGTTGCACAAGCTGACAGGGGAACCAGGCCAATGATATCCTTACTGAGCAGGAGGCATCTTCAAGTTACACTGACCAATGGACTGCTAATTGGCTTTGAGATCTGCTCAAAGGTAGGGAACCCCTGACTGGTAAGGGGACCCAAGGCAACCTTGAAGGGGGGACCAAGAACCCCATCTATGTTGGGAAGTCATCACTAGCCATAGGTACTCCGAGAGGCTATACCTGCCAAACGCTCAGCAACCTAGCAATATTTGTCTTAATTGACCACTAATAATCTCACTCTCCGCTGGAGACTCTGCTTGTATTTTTCAGAAAACAACGAGAACCAGGGACAACCAAACTCCACCAAAGGGACCTGATTTGATGGGGGACACCCAAGCAGGAGATGATTCACCTCAAACTCACCATTTAGAGCCCTAACGCAACCTCTAAGCAAGTGAGATGACAACCAAAAGAGCTATTCCCACAGCAAGGCAGATAACCTAGAGAAGGATAATTGAGAGAGGCAACAAGGGTGGCAAAAATGTCCAAAATACAAATTTACATATTCTTAAAAACCTAATAACTATGAAAAATTTAAACTCACACACTATGAGTCAGGGAAATTTGCGAAAGAGGGGACAGAAAGAATGTAAGAGTCATTGGGGGGAGAATAATTAATGCATAAGAGGGAATGTCAATATGGATTCAATGGCTTTATCTAAGAACCTATGATACTGAGATATTGTTGTGTTAATATATATAATTCTAAGCCAATAAAAACGTTAAAAAACTAATTATAAAATGTTCCACCAAGCATTGAGACAGTCAACTCTTCAACTAGTATGATGGCTTAATTTATAGCCTCTTCTATACTCACAAAGTCAAGCACTGCTGGGTTCCTGGTTTAAGATCAACAGCCCTACCATTAGCAAAACTTCCCTACCACCCTCATCTGAACAGTGACAATACCCATCACGTTCTTGTCTCTTAATTTCAATTCCATGTACTGTGTTAAAGTTTTGAATTGAAGAATTGCCATTTGTTTTAATCCACTTCAAAGAGCTAGTAGCAAGCAGCTGATTATCTGTATTCTCCTTCTGCTTCAAAGCAGGAGAATGAGCAAAGGGGTCATGAAAGGATTGTCATTCCACTCAGGCATTCTCCAGTAAGTGCCCCTATCTGGGCTGTACTATCTAATGACTGTGGCAGACAGATACTGCATAAATGTGGGAAGCAGCCAGGAAATTGAGCATAGCATAAAGCAGAAGAAACTAGAAAAAAGGTGTAAATTGAACAAGGACTTCTACTTAGAGAAGGTTGCCTCTCAGCTGAGCACTGAGGGATTATCAGGCTACTCTTAAGTAGATAAGGTGAGAGGATATCTGCCTGCCCATAAAACGGACAAGAGGAAAGGTACAGGAGGAAAAATGAATAAATAATCAATCTAGAAAATGATATAAAATGGCAGATCCAAGGATGGGGAGAGAAAGGGCAGGTAATTACATGATAGGATATGGCCAGTATGGAGTGTTGATTATTATCCATGCTTTTCTCTGGAATGAAGAACAAAACCTTGAAAGCTCTTTGGAGAAAAATAGCTTCTCCTGCAAACAGTGCATCAACTCCATTGCCCCACATGAACATGACAACATCTGTGTAATTACACGGGCAGCTGGGATTTCCTTTTGTTAATAATTTCGTTACTGGTTGCTGAATATAGCCTAATGATAGTAAATTTGTCATCCTAAGTGTCTTAGACATGAAAGAAATAGACATATGCAATGTATCAGGGATTGAATTCAATAATCATACAGAGTTGAAATTTAGTCCAGATAGGTAAGAACATCTATGAATTTATTGAATCTTTCCACAAGGAGGGAAAAATTATTTAGAATCTTCTTAGTCTTTTGTTTCAACATATATTTCCCTTTTTGGTATATCAAGGATATATTCCTAGTCTACAGAAAGTCCTTATTTTCTTTCCCCTTTCATATCTTTCCATTGTCATGAAAAGCAGTGGACATAAAAGGTGGGCACCATTCTAGAGAAAGGCAGTTGTCTTTCCACCATCCATCCTTTGACCAAGCATTCATAAAACACAAGCCACAGGTCTGATACTGGCTTGGACATTAGAACAATCAGGAAGAATATGACCAGATGAAGGCCCTTTCTACTTATGGCCTCCATCGCACCCAAACGGTCAACCTAGAGATTAAGAATTCCTACAAAACAGTATGTGGAACAGAGTGAAGGGTCAATGTGGAGCATTTAAGTACTGGCTCTTTATATTATTTTACTCTTGTGTCAATCAAGATAAAATTTAGTTGACAAAGATTACTTTTTTGTTTTGGAAAAAAAGAAAACTATCTCCATACATAAATAAAGCATCATAAATGACATTGAAACCTGAGAAGCCTTATGTGGCTCCTCCTTTTCGCTCAGACCCACACACTCAGCCTAGACACTTGTGTACAAGCACAAACACAGAGAATTCATCAGCAACACCTAAAGACTTGCACCTCCACTTCTTTTCCTTCTCCCTCACCACCACTCTGGCTTTTCCACTACAGATCCAGTGGTATCAGGATTGGCTTCTCCCTGTCACCCACTCTGCCTCCGTAATAGGGTTTCTCCTCTGCACAGTAGTAATATACCCCTCTTTGTGTGTGTGTGTGTGTGTGTGTGTGTGCTTGCATATGTGAATATATGTTCAAGTGTGTGGGGCTCATGTGTTTGGGGGTGTATCCATGTATGTGCATGCATGGGAGGTCAGAAAAAATTGATGCCATGGATCATTCTCAATTGCTTTACTTTGTGAGAGAGTTAGCTGTCCAGCATACCCTGGGGATTATCTTGTCTCTCTGCCTGCATAGCAGAGATATCTCTTATAGTTCTGGGAAGATATCCCTTGTAGCTCTGGAATATACCTGAATTCCAAGGATCCAAGATCAGGTCCTCATGCTTACTTAGCCAGCATTTCGCACGCTGAGCCATCTTCAATGACCTATCAGGTTGTGTCCCACCCTGCTTAACTCCTCAAAATTATCTCATTGAGGGTAGAATAAAAGTAAACTAGCTTATGTGAGTCTTTGAAGTACCCACAGATCTGCTCCTTACCTACCTTCCTGACCTCATTTCTATAACATTTCCCTCCTTTTGTTCCTTGAATAAGCCAGGCTAAGCATTTCCCTTCCTTGGGGCTTTTGTAATGACACCACTATTTACTAGAAACTCTTCCCTATGATCTTCACTTGGTAAGCTTTTTCTCATCATTCAGCTCTCAGCTGGAACAGGGATTTTCAGATATGTCAGCCCCCTCCACTTCTGCTTTCATAACCACATTTCTGTATCCTGTGGTTTTTTGTTTTGCTTTTTACATTTTTAATTTTTTATTTCTTGGCAAGCAGAGAAAATAGAAGAGAGACAGACAGACAAAATGGGCATGCCAGGGGCTCCAGCCACTGTAAACCAACTTCAGATGCATGTTCCTCTTTGTGCATCTGGTTTTACATGGGTACTAAGGATCATAGCCAAGTCATTAGCCTTTGAAAGCAAGCACCTTAACAGCTGAGCCATCTCTTACAGTGACCTTTTGTACCCTGATTTACTATCTGCAAATTCCTGGTGTGTGATGTGAAGCTACACTAAGCTTTTCTTTGTTGATTTTTTTCATGTCTGCACATTGCACAAGAACATAAGCTCCCTGAGTACAAGCACCAGATTCATCACTGGGCTGTCCAAGGTGCTCAAGGCCTAGCCTTCTGCAGGCCCCTGAAAAATGGAGCAGAAGGAGTCAAGTAGCATGGCTCGTGCCTGCTAGCCCAGCACTTGGAAAGCTGAGGTAGAAGGAGTGCCATGAGTTCAGGGATAACCACAATTATATAGGGATTTCCATGCAACTTCGGGCTTTTTAAAAAGCTTTTCAAAAGAATAAGAAAGAAAATAAAAACAAGAAGTGAAGGAAGGGATATGAGGAACAAGTAAAGAGTTGGAAGAAGAGGGAGGAAAGATGATACTTATACTTGAGAATAAGGATGGTTCCAGTTGATTTTAGGTTTGTTTCTTTTTATAATGATCCATTTGACCCATGTCACTGATCCTGATTGGCAGGGGCTTGGGGAAGAGAAGGAAGCATAGTTAGAATAGAATGTTTTCTGTTTTTAAAAAGCACAGATTGTTTACTTGACATTTTAAGGCAGGATATAGGACTGAGGTTTAGTGGTAACTTGTTTCTTGAGTCCATAGGGTACCCTAGTGGTTTGCAGGAGCTAAGGAGCCAAGACAAGATACCAGAGGTGCTGTTTTTCTGACACAGTTGGTGAGATTAAACAACAGTGACTGGTAATAAGTATTCATTTTTCCAGGGGTTTGTATTTTTCTACTGTACAACTTTTAGCCACCATTCAGCCGTGGCTTCTTAAAAATCAATCAATACCAGTTCTTAGGACGACACAGTTTGTGCTATGTGATGCCAAAGCAACATGGAAACTGATTAAGTGTTGTTTAAAAAGAAATCAGGCTATTTAGCGGAACATCATGGCGGACTAGTAGCAGCCTCGCCAGGACTCTCCTCGAAAAGGTTTGATTCTTCAGCTGGGATCCAAACCCGGGACCACAGCTGGCCCTGAAACCAAACCTACCGTCTCCCAAACTCCATACTAGCCGGGGGGTCAGGTCTCCCCAGCTGCTTTCTACTTGGCAGAGGAACAAAGCGCCGCCCTTCCCCCACCGTTAGCTCCCGCTCCCGTGGCATTGTCTCCTCTCCGGTGCTGCCTGAGAGCTCTTGCTGGCTGAGCACCTCTCCCTCCCAGGGCCCCCTTCCTCCAGTCTCCCTCCAGCGATTCTTGGACACACTTCTCCCTGAGACCCCACCCCACATACACTGGCAGATGCACGCCTTAGGCAAACTGAACTAGCGCGGTTCCCGGAGTGCATTCCGGACCGCAGCTGCCTGGTGGCGGGGCCAGGCCTCAGGCACCTGGGAACATCTGCCAGGGCTGGGAGGATATAGGTGGCTTCAGTCGGCACTGGGAACCACGCGCCACTTACCCTCCAGCGATTCTTGGGCGCATTTCTCCCTGAGACCCCCCACATACACAGGCAATCATGCTCCTCGGGCAAACTGAACTAGCGTGGTTCCCGAGCGCACTCTGGTCTGCAGCTGCCGGGCGGGGCCAGGCCTCAGGAACCGCGGAACTTCTGCCAGTGTTGAGAGTGCATAGGCAGCTTCGGCGGGCACCGGGGACCTCGTGCCACTGATAGGAGTGCACAGTCAGGTGGGAGAACACTGGGCCCTATAGTTGGAGTGCTGGGACTGTGTTTCTACTGCAGCATAGCAACTGGGGACAGGGACCTATGTGGTGACTCTAAGACTAAACAGTCACATACAGAGGGATCCAGACAGGTAAAGATCTAAGCCTCTCTGGGGACAGAACACCCCAACAGGAAAGACCTTTGTTTAGGATCAAACCTGGTGATCTTTCCACTGGAAGCAAAGCGGGCTGAACAGCATTCCCCAAGGTGCCTGAGTCCCACTCCCCTATCTAGCCATGGGAAGAAATCAAAGGAAAAAGCACACAGAAAACAAAGACGGAACTCCCCAACCCAGGGCCCCTAGTCCCTTTACAGAACACGGGAGTGGCAAAGAAGTAGAGGCAACACATACACAATCGCAAAGAAAGAACAATATGACTCCTGACCACAACTGCAATGCAAATGTGAAGCAGCTAATGGCTGATATGGAAATTATGAGAAAAGACATGAATGAGATGAAGTGATCTAACTCAAACATAGTCTCCAGAATGAATTTAATGGAGAGAAATATGAATGAATTCAGAAACACATTAAGTGAATTGAAGATTAATAAACTAAGAGAGGAGCTAGACAATCAAATGATGAAATTTGATGAGGACTTACAAAACCTTAAAAATGATTATCAGGAATCACAAGCAAAAACAAAATTAGATTGGAAATTAGATATCACCAAAGAATTGGAGACTATAAAAAAATTATAGCAGAAACAAATAATGAAAAGGAGATGTTAAAAACCTCCCTTGAATTAATCAGTCCCAGAGTTGATAATTTGGAGGAGAGTCAGAAGTAGAAGACAAATCAGAAGAAATAAATAAGGATGTCATAGGTTTCAATAAATTCAAGAAATCAAGTGAGCAAAACTTGAGGGATCTATGGGATACAATAAAGAGGCTGAACATTAGAATCATGAGGATCCCAGAGGGAGAAGAAGCCCAGGCTAAGGACATTGGAAATATCTTCCACAGAATTACTCAATAAAACTTTCCGTATCTAACAAGAGAAAGCCCACTCAACTTTCAAGGGGCCCAGAGGACTCCAAACAGACAGGACATGAAGAGGAATTCTCCAAGACACATTTTAATTAAGATGCCTAACATAGAAAGCAAAGAGAAAATATTCAAAGTTGCTAGACAAAAGCAAACCGTAACTTGCAGAGAAAAAGCCATCAGATTTACCTCAGACTTCTCATTAGAAACCATGAAAGCCAGCCGACTTGGAATAATGCTTTTCAGGGCCTAAAGAGGTAAGGCTTTCAACCTAGACTACTGTACCCAGCAAAGCTATCCCTCATGATTGATGGAGAAGTGAAAGTGTTTCATGAAGTAAACCAGCTCTACAACTATTTGAACACAAAGCCAAAATTTCAGAAGATCCTGCAAGAGATATCCCAGACAGAAAAAACAAGAAATCTACCTCAGAACAGTACCAGAGACCAGACAAAACAATTGCAGTCAGTGCGCTACTAACAGCAGCAGAGACAACAACCCCCACTAACCCTTCATCATGGCAGGGCTTAAAGCAAACCTCACAGTTATATCACTGAATATAAATGGAATTAACTTCCCTATAAAAAGACACAGACTTGCATGGTGGATCAGAAAAATGGACCCCTCCATCTGCTGCCTTCAGGAAATGCACTTTACTTCTAAAGACAGAACTCTTCTTATAGTAAAAGGATGGGAAACAGTTTATCAGGCATGTGGAAGTAAAAAGAAAGCAGGTGTGGCTACATTAATCTCTGACAAAATAGACTTTACACCAAAATCAATTAAAAAGGATAAGAAAGGTCACTTCTTACTCATCAAAGGAATGATTCAGCAGGAAGATATCACCATCATTAACATATATGCACCAAATTCGGGTGCAACACAGTTCTTAAAGGAAATTCTACTCAAAAAAAAAGCAGAAATAGACTCTAATTCCATCATAGTAGCTGACTCTAATACACTTCTATCAGCTATGGACAGATCAACCAAACAGAAGATTAGCAGGGACATAATGGAGCTTAATGACACCATTGACGAGCTGGGGATAACAGATATTTACAGAACGTTCTACCAAAAGACACAGAATATACATTCTTCTCAGCAGCGCATGGGACTTTTTCTAAAATTGATCACATATCATGTCACAAATCCTCCCTAAACAAATTCAGGAAGATTGATGTAGTTCCTTGCATCATATCAGACCATAGTGCATTAAAGATAGAAGTTAACAGTGGAACAGGATCCAGAAAATACACAAAGTATTGGTGCCTGAATAATTTGCTCCTAGAAAATGATTGGGTCATCCAAGAAATAAAACAGGAAATTCAGAATTTCCTAGTAATAAATGATGACGATAACTCATCATATCAGAACTTATGGGACACAATAAAGGCAGTCCTGAGGGGAAAATTCATCACACTAAATGCCTTCATATCAAAGACAGAAAGGTTTCATATCAATCGCCTAACCACCCACCTAAGATCATTGGAACAGATTGAAAAAGGAAACCAGAGGAGCTCAAGACAAAAGGAAATAATTAAAATCAGAACTGAGATTAATGAATTGGAAATAAAGAAAACAATTAAAAAATAGATGAATCAAAGAGTTGGTTCTTTGAAAAAGTTAATAAAATGGACAAACCCCTGGACAATCTAATCAAACGAAGAAATGATAAAGCCGAAATCAACAAAATTAGTAAGGACATTGGTGAGATCACAACAGATCCTGAAGACATTGGAAGAATCATCAGGTCATACTTCCAAAACCTCTACTCCACAAAATTAAGAACCTGGAAGAAATGGATAAGTATTTGGTACCTACCAACTGCCAAAGCTTAACCCAGAGCAGACAAAAGCACTAAATAAAACCATCACATCTGCTGAGATTGAAGATGTAATCAAAAACCTTCCCAAAAGGAAAAGCCCAGGACCAGATGGTTTTACAGCTGAATTCTACCAAGCCTTCATCACAGAGTTAACACCACTCTTTCTGACGCGTTTTAGAAGCATAGAAAAATAGGGAAGGCTACCAAACACCTTCTATGAAACTACAATTGCCCTAATCACCAAACCAGGCAAAGATGCAACAAGAAAAGAGAACTATAGACCCATATCTCTGATGAACCTGGATGCAAAAATCCTAAAGAAAGTCCTAGAAAACCGGATTCAATGCTACATCAAAAATATTATCCATACT
>PVHP010019574.1:0-31738 GCA_004024765.1 Zapus hudsonius
ATTAGGGGTGGTTCATCTCCTGGTTGGTGTCCCCCATCATCTCAGGCTCTGTTTGTGGGATTAGGTTGTTCATAGTTCTCACTGCTTTCTGGGAAATATGAACAGAGTCTCCAACAGAGAGTGAGATCAGTTAAATAAAACAAACCTTGTTGATTTGGTGGGATTTTATTGGGTGTAGCTTTTCTGTGGGCCTATGGTTAGTGAGGACTTCCCTTTGGACATTAGGGTCTTGGTCTCCTTAAGGGTTTGCCTTGGATCCCAGTACCAGTTAAGGGTTTCTTACCACTGAATGGGTCTCTTAGCCAATTACCCACTTTGGTTGAGCACTACTATTACACAGATGGGCTCTTCTTATCTTGCTGGCCTGTGCCATATAGCAGTGTTTTCTGCATTCTCAGGCCACTGGGTGATGTTGTATAAGGATGTCCCCTGCTTTCTCAGAATATCATTGGTCTGTCTGCTTCCCTTGGCATCTCACGTACCGTCTTCCGGCACTACACAGGCTATCCTTCTGGGAGCTGATTTTGTTCCGGATTCAGCAGGGTCTCTTGGTGTTGTGTGATTGCAGTCTGTGGAATCTTCAACAATAGGGTCTTGTCTTTTGTCTGAGGTGGGTATTCAAGAGCTTTGACAGAAGCTTGTCTTGTTTTGGGGACCTTGTAGGTCACTTTGCTCAACAGCTCATTGTGGGAAGTAATTCAGATCCATAGGCCAGGGCGCCAGGGTGACCTGTCTTTGAGTTAGGTTTCCACCCACCCTCTTCGGGGCCCCTGTACTATGCCCCCAATTACCTCTAGGACTTACTGTACAAAAGAGAGGATTCTATGGTGTCAATTCATTGTGGGATTAGATTAGTGTATATCTCTTCCTTCTGTCACATCCCCTCCACAGCCTCCCAATTCCTTCCATCTTCTTTGTCTCCTGAATGGCATGTCAGGTTTGCTTAATATTCAAGCTGATAATGTCCTGATTAGGTACCGCAGACGAGGGAGAATATGTGACATTTGTCTCTCTGTTGTTGTGTGAGTTCACTGAGTGTGATCTGCTCCAAGTCCATCACTTTTCTTTAAATTTCATTATGTCATTTTTCCTTTCAGCTGAGTAGAATTCTATAGTGTAGCACAACTTTGATATTCATTTGTTCAGTGATTGGGCATTTGGGTTGTTTCCAATTCTTAGCTATTATGAATTGAGCCGCTATAAACAGGGTTGAGCAAATGCCTCTGTGCTGAGGTGTGAAATCTTGAGGGTAGATGCCCAGTAGAGGTTTAGCTGGGTCTGTTGGTAACTCTGTATCCATTCTATTCAGGAGCCTCCACACTGCTTTCCATAGTGGTTGTACAAGTTTGCAATCTTACCAGCAATGAAAGAGGGTTCCTCCCCCCCATCCTCACCAGTATCTATTGTGGTTGTTTTCAAATGATTGCCATTATGAGTGGAATTAGGTGAAATACCATTGTTGCTTTGATTTGCATTTTCTCTGATGATTAGTGATGTTGAACATTTTCTTAAATGAGAGTTGGCCATTTGTATTTCCTCCTGTATAACTTCCTTGTTGAGTTCAGTGTCCCATTTTGTAAGAGGGCTGTTTGATTTTTTATTATTTAATTTTATGAGTTCCTCGTAGGTTTTAGATACTAGGTCTCTGTCCATGAAATAACTAGCAAAGATTATTTCCCATTCTGATGGTTGGTCTATTGGCTTTGAGTATGGTGTGTTTGTCAAGCTTTTGGGCTTGATGAGATCCCTTGATAAACAATTTTTTAAACAACCAGGGATGCGTTTGGGAAAGCCAGGCTGTCCAGTGGTGAAGAACAGTACTAATAAGGCTGTCCTACACTCAGAGTGTGTTTTCCCCCAGTCATAGATAGACTCAGTATGTCTGTAATATAGTCTCTACCAGATGATAGCAGGGTCCAAAGAAATGACCCTTCTCCAAGTAAGTCTGGCTTGCAGGTATTCAAATACCTTATGGTCTGGTTGGACTTATCAGCACTGTTGAGTTCTTGATTTATGGCTGGCAGTTGCTGGGTGGCCACATTCCCTTCATCGTTAGGTTGCATTGGAGATAAAACAAAACTATTGTTTACTACTTTTTGATACAATACTAGTTTCACTGTGTCCTAAATCTATAAGTTATGATCTGTCCTGTGTAGCCAGTATATTTCCCCTTGTTGAGGATATATTTTGAATTTCTGCCCCCACCAAGTCCAAATTAACATTCTCTTTCATTCTCTCTTGACATTGCTATTGAGTGACAAGAGCTGGTTTAATCTATGACCTCCAGAAATGGAAGGAATCTTCTGTCTCATGGAGTTCATTATACATATGTAGGAATGGAGTCCTAAAAAATGTTTAGCTCAATAAACATTTAAAAATATTCATTTATCTGAAGAGAGAGAGAAAGAGAAAGAGGCAGACAGAGAGAGAGAGAGAGAGAGAGAGAGAGAGAGAGAGAGAGAGAGAGAGAGAGAGAGAGACTATGGGTACACCAGCGCCTCCTCTCACCGTAAACAAACTCCAGACTCAGGTGCCACTTTGTGTATCTGACTTTATGTGGCTGCTGGGGAATCAATCCTGGGCCTTCAAGGTTTGCAAACAAGTGCCTTAAACTGCTGAACCATCTCACCAGCTCTTAATACATAAACATTTAATAAGAAGTTACTTGAGACCAGAAAGTGTGTTAACACCTGGAGCTGCACATATAAATAACGCTTCTTGTTATGATTGTTTTGTGGGAATGACATCACATACAAGTAATGAGAATATTTCACATGCAACTTTAACAGAAATTGTCTCTTAATACATTTACAGTCTTGTATTTACAAGCTAAATATATATAGGAAATCACAAATAAATCCCATTTAAGTTTGAAAAAAAAAAAGATAAAGGCGTGCCTAGGGTATCAGGTTGCCCACACAAGGTCACAACCCAGGAGAGGGCTTCTTGGAGAAGATGACCAATTGTAAAGGATGAGAAGAAATTTGGAAAAAACTGGATGAGAAAGGGCAAATGCCCCTCTGAGGGACAGCATAAGCAAAGGCTGGAGGAGCGGACCCAGCTTGATATGTGTGCATGAGTGTGAGCCACAGCTTGCTCAGGAACTCAGTGTTGTTGGGATGGATGTGTGGGGCCGAGAGGGAGGAGATAGAATAACATGCAGGGGGCCTTGTATGACATTTAGAGCCTTGCATCTGATTCTGCAGGCTACAGGTAGATAATGGGGAAAGGCACCTGGCTGCAGCAAAGAATTCAAGGCTGAGACATGGCTGGATTTGCAGTTTAATTAGAATACTATAGAAAATGGATCTGGTAAGAAAACTAGTGAATCTAGAACTCTGGTCCTTTTCTTCTAAGCCCAGAGACTCACTGGTGTCATACTGTTGCAGTCAGCTTTCTAGTTGCTGCACAGAAAGAACCCAAACAAAAGCGGCTTGTAGAGGAATGGGTTTATTTGGCTTACGGACTCGAGGGGAGACTCCATCCTGGCAGGGAAAACGATGGCATGAGCAGAGGGTGGACATCACCTCCGTCACAGCACTGCAAACAGCGGCAGGAAGGTGTGCCAAACCCTGGCAAGGGGAAGCTGGCTTATAACCCCATAAGCCCGCCCCCAACAACACAGCTTCATCGAGGTTGTAAAACCCAAACTGCCATCAGCTGAGGATCGATCTATCAGAACACATTCAATTGTTTGTGGGGGACACCTGTATCAAACCATGACACATACCATGTTGTCTCCATGAGCATAGCTGGACTCAGATGCCTGTATGACCCCAAGTGAATTCTTTGACTTTATGGGTATCTGTTGTTTCTGCCCGGAGGGCATCCATTCCTTTAATGATGGTAACAACACTTTTCTGTACTTTTGGGGGAATCTCTCCTATTCTTCCTTTAATATGAGCATCCAGAGGATGATCAATTCCTTCCCTGGTCCTCATAGCATTGCCCTAGACCTTGGTATTATTTGTATTCTCTCCATCCAGGAAAGTGACTGTTCAGTGATGAGCATGTGACTCAGGCCAGGACGATGAAACCCAGTTCTACCCTAGATTATTATTTTTTTTTAGCCATAAGTCTCTTTTTGGTTTAAGCCAATTTTACCAGCTATTGGAATATTTCTACCAAATATATCAAGAAATGTTTCTGAATGTTTCTATGCCATAGGAAAAACTAAATCAGACTTTACACGGGGTTTCCAAATACTGAGGCAGGTGTGAGAACCAGGGCACTTGAGGACTTAGATTTAATGATGATTGGTTTACCTTGGTTAACCCTCAGGCTCAGCCTGACCTTCAGATCCAATAGACTATGGCAACATAAACTTATTAGAAGACTAGCTTTGTGAAATGTCCAGCTTCCTCATTAGATTACAAAACATGTAAAGCCACCCATTCTTTTCTGCAGGTGCTAACCTGTTTCTCTTTTGTTGTCTGAGTCACAATGGCTGAGGGAGCCACTCAATAGTTACCAGTTGGATAAAGGGTTGATAAAATGAGCCCTTCCTGGATCCCTCTGACATTATAGTTTAGGATCCCAAGATAAAACAGCTCAGCAGGACTGATTTTTCTTGTTCACATTATTCCAGGCCTCACTTATGCTGAGCAAAGGCATTTAGGAATGTAAAGGTGGGATGGGGGAGGGGGTTGGCAGGACTAGGACCAGGCCCAGTTCTAGGGGAAGGCAGCAGAAGCCAGTTCTTTCCCACTTATCATGTGCCTGTCATGGGTTTACTGGAAACATGTCAACGCCCCCAAAGCAGAGAGTCTTGACTTCCAGGCTTCCAGTCCATGCAAAGGTGTGCCAAGGTGCGCATGCACATTATGGCGTGTAAACTCACAGAGAACCCAGGACACCGGATCCCATCTCTGCTGCTCTGCCCTTGGCTTTTTCCACTGCTGTAGAGAACCTTGGGCATTTCCCCTTTATGCATATCATTCTTACTAGGCTAGATTAACCTCCAAATGCTTCCAAGATGCCCTTATCTGACTCCACGTTTCGAAGTGCATGCCAGCAGCCTGAGAGCAGTTTTCTCTTGGCTATTGTTCCAGGGAACATCTGACAGTCCGTCGCCTCTTTCTCCTCCTTCAGCCAAGTGACCCATTGACTCCCCCGGAAAAATACAGAGCCAGGGTCATGGACAAACCCCAGGGGTGAAAGGATGGGGAAGTGCTTCTCAAAAAGCAGTGCTGTAGTGTTGGGTTGAGGATGATTCAAGTAGGAATCTGATATCACTGAATAATCTCCTCTGGAGCCGGGCATGATGGTGATGGTGCATGCCTTTAATCCCAGCACTCAGGAAGCTGAGGTAGGTAGCTGAGCTTTGAGTTTGAAGCCAGTTTAGGGCTACAGAGTGGGTCCTTGAGCAGAGAGATCCTGCCTTTAAAAACAAACCAACAAACACAAACAACTCCAAACACTAAGTCTCCTTGGCTGCTCCTTGATTTTAGGATAAAGACCCACAGACTTTTCCAGGGGGCTTCTTGGGCTGTCTGCTTGTCTCCCTAGTTCCCAGTCATCCTGTCGCTCCACCTCCTCACCTTCTTTGGGGAGCACCCAGATTGGGTCCTGGTAAGTCTCCTGCACTCAGCATATTGGCCAATGCCGTTTTCCACTTGCATCCCCTCTCTCCTGCTGCACGGTAGCCTCCATAAGGGCAGGGGACAGTCTGTGGGGATCCTCAGTGCCTAGGTTGCTGCTGAACACACTGTACGGTCTCGGGAAGTACATGAAGGAGGGAATAATGCTATTCTTGCCACTTGGGACTTCACGGCTTGTCCTCCTCTTTTCGCATCCTTTCCTGTTATCAACTCTGCACTTCTCCAGCCCCCCCCCCAAATCCCCAGTGTCCTCCAGCAAAGTCCCAAGAAGAATCCCACACCTCTTTGTCTCACTTCCCTGCAGAGATGGGAGGCAGGGGGAGGGGTCAGAGAGAGAACACACACAGATGTGAAGCCCTGGCCTGATTCCCAGAGAGGAGGCATCCAGCAGAGCCAACGGAGGCTTTGTGCTCGGGTGACCAAGCTGAGTTCTGCAGGCAGAAGTGACTCTCTGGTGTGAACAGCCCAGCCCATCTCCTCTGGCCTGGTAAGGCTAAGCCTGTGTAAGTCAGCAAGTAGAAGTTGCAGCAACAAGGCGGGGCTCTGGCTTCCTGCTCTGTGCCTGGAGCACTCTGCTGTCATGGTCACTCTCTGTGCAGTGCCTTCCTTGGAGGGTCCCCACCTAGGAGCTCACAGGATGATGCCACGTATCTGCTGCTGCAGCTTGAGTTTGTTTCTGAAGTGTTTTCCCACCTACTTACTAAGAACAATCACTTCTCCCATAGCAACTAAGCCTTTCTCATGGCTTTCCAGTCTCTCTTGGGCGGGGAAAACAGACTCTTCTGTTAGAGAGAAAAGCCCAAGGTCTTGGCTAAATATGCAAGGTTCTTCTGACCAGGGCTTGCTCTCCCGTGTCTCTTTGCAGCAGGTTACTGGGCAAGAAATTTCTGCTCTGTCATGTCTTTCTCTGGCCCTTGTGCTATTGTTTGGCTTTTAGACAGTGCTGTCCCTCCCCCTCTTTCCAGATCAGTTCCCTTCTCTCCATGCTACAACCCCACTCTCTACCCTATTCCTCTGGGACCACCCCAAGTCCTCAGTCTCCAAGTCTTTCCCAGTTACCTGTACAAAAGCCAACAGTTTCTCCTGTATCCACACTGGTTTGTCTTCTTGGCAGTATTCTGTCCTGGTGTGGATTTCTCTCTTCTGGTCTCCATCTGCCCTTGTCTACTTTCTTTTGGGAACATCTTTTTCTACCCAGGCCATACTGTTGGCACGTCTGCAAGGACAGTCTTAGGCACTTTCCTGTCATTTCTCGCCTATTTGCAAATGACACAAATTTGTGTCTCGATCCTAGCTCTTTTCCCTGAGTTCCATGTCCACTTCTCAGATTCTCAGTCACATCTCACCTCTAAGATCTTTCCTGTCCTTCCTTCCCTTTCAGCATTTTCCTCCATCCATTCAGGCCTGGAACCCGGAGCTTCAGGGTCATCCTCGGGCCCTTCTTACAGATGCCCCTCATAGGTGTCAGACTCTAGCTTTCCTGCATGTGTGTTGTATTGTATTAGCCCTCTGTATACACAGAACCTATCTTCCTAATAAGATCGTGGTGTCCTGGAAAGCGGAAAGAGTCCTTACGCAGCATGCCAAGCCCTATTCAGCGTAGTGTCACATTCCTAGCAGACACTCAATGCATGTCTACTGACTGCTTCAGGGTTATAAGCACCTGTCATGTACAAACAAGGTGCGATTCAGAAGGTAAGGGAGGACCCTGCTGCAGTTGTTTATTGCTGTGTAATACTAGGTTCCTGATGCAGATCAGCCGGCAGGATTTCAAGGTCTCTTCTTTTGTTTCTTTTTTTAAAAAATTATTATTAAGTAGAAACTTTGTATGCACAAGTCATGTATTGGTACCTCCTTTTCTCTCCTCCCTGCCCCGTTCCACTGAGGTCCCTCCTCAGTGGGATTGCTGGTATGCTCCATGGGATTGAGAGCTATACGCTGTGCCAGCAGCAGTCAGTCATTTTGGGGGGCAGTGGCAATGCCTCTGGATATTCCCCCACCATGGCTCTTCCAGTCTTTCCTCCCCTGCTTGCCACAAAGTTCCCTGAGCCATGGTGAGTTAGTGTTGAGCTCTTAGCAGCTTCTAGATTTCTGCATTGCAATATTTTGTGCATTCTCGGTGTCTGTCTTCTTCACCCTGGCTTGGGTTGTTGGGCTGGGGAAGCAGCACTCTTGCTCATCTCTCCACTTCCTCTGGGGTTCCACCTGGAGTCTAGCTGATGAGTTAGAGGTGGCTCATCTCCTGCCAGGGAGTCAGTCTTGGTAGGATTATATTGTTGACTGTTCTTACTGCCTTCTGAAAGAAAACAGATTCTTCAGCGGAGAATGAGATCAGCATAGGTCAAATGGGATAAGCACCATCAATTTAGCAAGATTGTAATGGGTGTAGCTTCTCTTTAGGCCCATGGTTAGTGGAAGCTTCCCCTTGGAGTCTAGATTCTTGGTCTCCATAGGCATTTGGTTTGGATCCCAGTTCTAGCTATAGGTTCCTTGCCACTGAGTGGATTTCTTAGCCAATCAGAGAGCCTTTGATTGTCCACCTAGGTTGAGTGCACTATTGTATAGTGTGTAAATCTTGTCATGCTGACTGCTGTTGTATAGCAGTGACCCCTGCACTCTTTCAACATTGGTGGCCTATTTCCCCTGGCAGCTCATGTAGCGCTTTCCAGCACTATACGCACGGGCTAACCATCTGGGAACTGGCCTCCTTCCAGATTCCAGTTGGGTCTCTTGATGTGGTGAGTCCAAAGCCTATGGTGTCTTTTGCAATAGGACCTTATCTTTTACCTCGGGCAGGTAATCAAGTGCTTTGATAGAAGCCTTGTTTTAGGGACCTTGTAGGTCTCTCTGATCAACAGCTCAATGTGGGTATTAACTGATTTCTGGTATTGGGAGTTATAATCCAGAGCCAAATGTTTTAGGGTTAGGCTTCATCCCACCATCTTCAGGGCCCTTCTTACCAGATGACACCCCCATATTTCTTTCAGCCTATTGTCCAAGAGTAAGGAGTCTATGGTACCAATTTATTTAGTATTTGTCTTTTGTATATATTCCCTCCTTTCCATCTCCCCCAAGCCCTCCTCTTCCTATTATCCGTCTCTTGAGATGTTTGTCAGGTTTGCTTATAATTCAGGCTGATCCTGATTAGGAACTGCAGATGAGGGAGAATATGTGTTCACTGAGTATGTCTGCTCCAGGTCTGTCCATCTCCGATAGCATTTATGCTGTCAATCTGCTCCCCTGGATTACTCGCTCATTTGTCCGCTTAGATGACAATCCACTCTCCCCTCTTTTAATTAAAATTACTGATAATATTCTAAAAAGGAGGGCTCCCCTATACATACAACATATCAAATCCCATAGCCCTCTGCCAGGACCCTTAACTGAAGGTAATGCCCTCACTGATTCAGTGGCTACACAGGGAAAAATACAGCCTCCCATGGCCACAGCTCTGATGACAACCCTAGAAAAAGCAAAAGATTTTCACACTAATACCCATGTTAATCTCAAAGGCTTACAATCACTATTCCCCTCCATCCCTAAGCTGCAGCTTCAGAGAATAATAAAAACATGCAACTCTTGTGCTTCTCTAATTAAGACACCTGCAATCCAAGCAATGGGGACAAACCCTCGTGGACTTAAAGCCAATGCCCTTTGGCAAATAGATGTTACTCATATTCCTGAATTTGGTCGACAGAAATATGTTTTTGTGACTGTGGACACTTACTCTCACTTTATATGGGCAACTGCTCAGACAGGAGAGAACACAAAAAAACTCATTAAACATATGCTTTCCACTTTTGCAATAATGGGAATCCCTCAACAAATAAAGACAGACAATGGGCCTGCATTTGTCAGCGCTAGATTTAAAGCCTTCTGCCTACAGTGGAAAATCACTCACCTTAAAGGAATTCCCTATAATCCCCAAGGCCAAGGAATTGTAGAAAGAACTCACCAAACCCTGAAAACTCAACTTAAAAAACAACAGGGTAACAATTATCCTCCAAATATACAATTACTTATGGCATTGGCTACCCTCAACATTTGTAACATATATAAAAATTCATCTCACCCCCCCCCCATCTCCCTCCACTGGAAAACCCCTGACGCCACCCCTGAAATTCTAGTGCGGTGGAGGAGAGATCCTTTAGATGGTCTCTGGAAGGGGCCAGACCCCCCTCCTTATGACAGGAAGAGGCTTTGCTTGTATTTTTCCACAGGATCAACCTAAACCCATCTGGGTTCCAGCCAGAAATGTCAGATTTCAGCCCTCCAGCCGAGAAGATGGCCCGTTTATCCCTGGCGGATCGGAGACCCAGGAGGCCCGCGCTGTACCTGCCAGAGACGCCCGATCTCATGGAAGGACACACATGACCTTATCAGTGCTGCAAAGGCTTCATGCCCGCCACAAGCGTCTCTCTCTGCTATATTAATTGCTGTTTTCACTTTGCTTCATTCTAACAGTGCAGGGGCCACAGAGCCAAAGTCCCCTGCTCTCCCCGGCCCCCTCCTGGGGGGGAAAGATAACCACACCCTACATGACTGCCCGTCCCCCTAATTACTGCTCCCCAGCTGTTATCCTACAGGAACCTTGGAGATTCCAGGAGCTGCACCCACCCGGTCCCAGGAGACCTCACCCAGGCCCAGCTTGGACCACTCCAGAGATGACTCCTTGCTGACTCCAATAAAACAATATACCTCATCGCTGCTGGATATGGGACATGGACTTGGGGGGAAAATATTGTTTTTCATGCCAATAAGTGTTATATGTTCTCTATGCCCCCACCCCTTGGTTCCCTATTCCTTTGATCTGTTTGCCTCTCCCCACTCCTTTAACTCCCTGTTTGCCATAGGGACCCCTTTGCCCATGGCCAGCCTCCTACATGCTTATGCCACTGATCCATACTTAAAACAATAGGGGGAGGTGTTGGGCACTGCTTGTTGGCACTGCTAGTGAGGGCACGAAGAACAAAGGGTTAAGGATGTTTGAGCAGGTGAAACCCTGATAATTCGTTAGGTGTTTCCCAGCTCCATCACCCCTGCCCAACCCCCATGGGCAAGCCACAGGAACCCGGCATTCCCATCTCAGCATGACTGGCAATGGGTGTCAGACCCAAGTAACAAATTTCCTTGTACCCATCCCTACGGACTGTGGCTAGAATCACGCATTTCCCGGCCACTCAAGACCCCCAATTATACAAATTAGATATGCACAGGTTGTCTGCACTCACCTATCCCTTGGCAGATTACCAACTCACCACCCTGGCTATCCAATCCCCTTCTTCTCTCCCCTATTCCCCATCCCCTGGTTCCCTTTCCCTATAAATGTGAGCTCTGCCCATGGAATAAAGAACCACGTGGATCCACTATACACATCTGCTCGTGTCTGTACCTCGCTGGACCACACCTTCGTAGGCCCCCAGCTCTGTGGAACCACCCTGAGACAGCTTCCCACTGTCTTCCTTCCGCAGCGGCTAGCAGCTCCCCGGAGGCAGAGAACAACAATGTCATTCTTTCTTACTGCTGTGTAGAATCCCATTGTGTATATATGTACCACAACTTTGATATCCATTCATCCAGCAATGGGCCTCTGGGTTGATTCCAGTCCTTAGCTATTGTGAATGAGCAACTATGAACATGGTTGAGCAAATGTCTCTGCATCGAAAGAGTGGAAACTTTGGGGTAGATGCCCCGTAGGGGATTAATTGGGTCTGTTGGTAGCTCTATTTTCATCTTTTTCAGGAGCCTCCACACTGATTTCCAAAGTGGTTGTACTAGTTTGCACTCCAACCATCAGTGAATGAGGGTTCCTTTTCCCCGCATTCACACCATCTGTTGTTAGATTTTTTTTTTTTAATGATTGCCATTCTAGCTGGAGTAAGGTGGAATATTATAGTTGTTTTGATTTGCATTTTCCTGATGATTAAGGATGTTGAACATTTTCTTAAGTGAGTATTAGCCATTTGTACTTTCTCCTCTATGCTCTATGAATTCCTTATTCCTTTTTTTTTTTCGAGGTAGGGTCTCACTCTAGCCCAGGCTGACCTGGAATTCACTATGTAGTCTCAGGGTGGCCTTGAACTCATGGTGATCCTCCCACCTCTGCCTCCCCAGTGCTGGGATTAAAGGCGTGTGCCACCATGCCCAGCTCACTGCTCCATTTTTTGAGTGGGTTGTTTGGTTTTTTATTACTTAATTTTTGAGTTCTTGTAGATTCTAGATATTAGGCCTCTGTCCATGGTGTAGCTGGCAAAGATTTTCTCCCGATCTGATGGTGGTCAGTTGGGTTTGTGGATGGTATGTTTGTCTGTTTTGAAGCTTTTTAGCTTGATAAGATCCCATTGGTTTAAGTGATGGTTGAATTTCCTGGGCTACTGGGGGAATGTTCAGGAAGTTTTCCCCCACTCCTATATCATGTAGAATCCTCCTATTTTTTCCCTGATTTTTAAGGGTTTCCAGTCTTATATTGAGGTCTTTAGTCCATTTGGAGTTGATTTTTGTGCATGGTGAATGGAGTGGGTCTAGTTTCATTTTTTACACATTATTATCCAATTTGTCCAGCACCACTTGGTGAAGATGCTGTCTTTTCTCCTTGTTGGCACCTTTGTCAAAGATAATGTAGCTGTAATTACTTGCAATAAGGGCAGGGTCTTTAATTCTGTTCCATTGGTCTATTGATTTTTATGCCAGTACCTTACTGTTTTTGTTACTAAGGCTTTGTAGTATAACTTCAGATTTGGTATGGTGATACCACCTGAGATATTTCTTTTGCTGAGGATATTTTTGGATACTTGATGCCTTCTGCCATTCCAAATGAATTTTGAGACTATTTTTTTCTATCTCTGCAAAAAAATAAATAAATAAAAAACCTTGGATTTTTATTAGATCTGGATCTGTATATTACTTTTGGCAAAATTGCCATTTTCACAATATTAATTCTACCTATCCAGGAGCATGAAAGTCCTTTCCATCTTCTTGTGTCCTCATCAATTTCTTTCTTGAGTGTTTTTATATTTTCATCATATAGGTTTTTCCCATCTTTGATTAGTGTTATTCCAAGGTATTTGATTTGTGTGTGTGTGTGTGTGTGTGTGTGTGTGTGTGTGTGTGTGTGCATTGAAAATGGAATAGTCTTGCTGATTTCTTTTTCTTTCTTTTTGTTTTAACTTATTTATGTTAATAATTAGATACATTTTATGAGCAATGTGGTGGTAATTCTCCCATTTCCCTCCTCCCTTTCCCCAGGCCCCTGGGGGACATCCTCAGTGGGATTGCTGGGGTAGGGAGTTATGATTGTACAAGAAGTAGCCAATTATTGTTCAGGGGGGCAATGTCTCTGGATATTCTCCTCCACCATGGCTCTTACAATCTTTCCACCCCTTCTTCTGCTAAGTTCCCTGAGTCATGGTTGGTGAGTTTTAAGTCTGCTTAACTGTTGAAGTCTTAAGAGTCTCTGAATTTCTGCTTTGGACTAAGTTGGGCATCCTTGGTGTCTGTCTCTATTACCCTTTCACAGGTTATTTGACTTGCTGTGGAGGTAGTTCTCTTGCTCATCTCACCACTTCCTCAAAGGTTTTGTTTGGACCTAGATGATGAGTTAGGGGTGGTTCATCACCTCCCTGGGTGTCAGCCATCATCCCAAGTCTTATTGGTGGAATTGGGTTGTCCAGAGTTCTTGCTGCCTTCTGAAAAATACAAACAGAATCTCCAATGGAGAGTGAGATCAGTTTAGGTTAAATGAGACAAAATTGATAATTTGGTAAGATTCTAATGGGTGTAGTCTCTCTGTAGATCTCTGGTTAGTTGGAGTGTTCCCTTGGAGCCCAGGTTTTTGGTCTCTGTAAGAGTTTGCCATGGATCCCAGTTCCAATTAAGGGTCCCTACCACTGAGCCGATCTCTTAGCCAATCAGCAAGCCATTGATTATTCACCTAGATTTAGTGCCACTATTGCACAGATGAGCACTTTGCTGGTCTCTACAGCAGTATCATTAGCATTCTTGTAACATTGGTTGTTTTTGTATATATTACATCACCTATGTTTTCTCTGACTATCATTGGCCAGTTTCCCCTGGCAACTCATGTTAACTCCTTTCATCACTACACAGGCAAGTTACCTTTCAAGATCTAGTAGGGTCTCTTGGTATTGTGTGATGACATTCCGTAGTATCTTCATCAATAGGGTCTGACCTTTTGCCTGGGGAAGGTATTCAAGAGCTTTGACATAGCCTGTCTTATTTTGGGGACCTTGTGTGTCTTTTGGATCAGCAGTTCTGTGTGGGAAGTAACCAATTACTGGGACAGGGAGCCATAGACCAGAGCAATTTGTCTTGGGGTTAGGCTTCCTCCAACCCTATTCAGGGCCCCTCTTACCAGACAATGCCCACAGCTTCCTCAAGAACATACAGTATGAAAGTAAAGATTTTATGGTATCAATTCATTATTGGTTTACATTAGTATATGAGTCCCCTGCCCTCCAATCCCTCCTTCCTCCTAATTGCTGATTTCTTTTTTTCAGTATTCTTATCATTTGCATACAGGAGGGCTACTGACTTTTTGCATTAATTTTGTATCCTGTCACTTTGCTGAAGACACTTATCACCTCTAGGAGTTTTATGGTAGAGTTGTTTGGCTGTGATATGTATAGGGTCATGTCATCTGCAAAAAGGGATAGTTTGACTTCTTCCTTTCCAATTTGTATCCTCTTTATTTCTTTCTCCTGTCTTATTGCATGGGCTAGAACCTCAAGCACCATGATGAAAGCAGTGGTAAGAGTGGACTCCCCTTTTATGTTCCCAATCTCAATAGGAACTCCTCGACTCTTTCCCCATTGAGTCTGATTTGAGCTTTTGGTGTTTTCTATATAGTCTTTATTTGTTAAGGTCTAAGCCCTCTGTACCAAGTATCTCCAGCATTTCGATCATGGAATGATGTTGGACTTTGTCAAAGACCTTCTTTATATTAACTGAAATGATAATGTGGCTTTTGTGTTTAAGTTTATTTATGTGGTTGAGCATGTTAATCAATTTCCTTATGTTAAACCATCCCTGTGTCCCTGGGATGAAGCCTGCTTAATCAAGGTGGATAATGTTTTTGATGTGTTGTTGATTTGGTTTGCGAGGATTTTGTTCAGAATTTTTGCATTTAAATTCACCAGGGA
Organism: Zapus hudsonius; assembly: GCA_004024765.1. Taxonomy (NCBI): domain Eukaryota; kingdom Metazoa; phylum Chordata; class Mammalia; order Rodentia; family Dipodidae; genus Zapus; species Zapus hudsonius. The sequence goes on from PVHP010019574.1 coordinate 14,759, forward strand.
TATAGGTCGGTAGTTTTCCTGTTTTTGTCGTATCTCTGTCTGGTTCTGGTATTAGGGTGATACTAGCTTCATAGAAGGAGTTGGGGAGTATTTCCCATTCTCCAATTGTGTGAAAAGGTTTGTGTGAAAAAGCTTGAGAAACAATGGTTTCAGTTCTACAATGAAGGTTTGGTAGAATTTGGCTGAGAGTTTTCTTCGATAATTTTGTTGAATACATTCTTCATTCCTTTGGCCTAAATTTCTTCTCCTTCTGGTATACCTATGATCTGGATCTTTGGTCTTTTCAGGGAATCTCACAATTCCCTCATATTCTGTTTGCACAATTTTTTTGATTTTATCAAGTTTTTAAACTCCAGAGCAATCCTATCTTATCTTCCAGTTCCAGGGTTCTGTTGTCCACCTGATCTCCTCTGGTAGTGAGGCATTCTAGAGAATGCTTTTATAAGCTCAACTTGATTTTTGTTTTCTGTTGCATGTTTTCACATCTCATCCATTCCCTTGTTGAGTTCCAATTTCAGGCCTTGGTTTACTTTTCTTGATGCTTCTAGGAATTCATCCTTGCATTTAATTATGTCTTCATTAAACTTCATTAGCTGGCTAGTGAGATCCTCTATTTGCTGACTCATCTTCAGTTCATTTATCTCTCTTTTGAGGTCTCTTTGGTTTTCTTAATGTAGGTTGAACTTAGTGGTGAATGCAGTGTGCTGTAAGAAATACTTCTGCTCAATTTCATTTATATAATTGTTGGTTTTTTGACAGTTTTCTTCCAGTTAACCTATTCTCTTGGTCAAGGTCTCATTGAGTTTATAAAATAAGCTTGCTGTGCTTTTCTTTGGGGGTTCAATATCTAATGTCTCCTCTATGCTATCTTTGGAGACTTCCATTGTGGGACTAGGTGAAATTGGTGGAGATTTGTCAGGTTTTTGAGCTTCTTTTTTTTTGCACTGAGGTCTGCGCATTTTGAGGTAGAAGACTTATTTTATTTAGAAGGAAACATGTATTTGACCTTGTGATTTGGGTTTGAACTGGATTGGAAAGGAGTGTCATTTTATTTCCATATGCACAAGTTATAGAGGTTGCTGGTGTATCAGCAGCTCTTGGCTGGTGTCTGATGTGAAAGCTGTGTTGGAAGTCTGGAATCTGCTCCAATGAGCAGGCCAGACCATGCGCAGGGTTAGTTGGGAAGTGGCTGGGGTGGCTTGGGACCTGGCATTGTGGCACAGCAGTGCAGGATTGGGTGCAATGGGACAGAAACTTGGGTCTTATCTTTTGCCCTGTGTGTGCCAGCTTAGTGTGTTATTTCCCTGAGTGAAGGCAGCCCAACCTCAGAGGCCTGAGTTGAGCGGGGCATGGTAATGTGTGAGGAGCTGGCCCTTGTGAGCCCTGCATGTATTTGTTGGCTGGCAAGTGGTGGTGTGAGACCCTCTGGGACACCTTTGGGTCAGTGGGGACTAGCACAGCATGAGCAGAAGGGCTCTGGGAGTGGGCTGTGAGATTGTGCTGCACACTGATTGGCAGGGAGCTCACGGGTAGGCAGATGTGGCCAGAGGTGAACACGGCTCAGGTCTCTTTCTGCTTTTAAAGCCATGATTCTAGAAGAATGTCTGTATCTTTAAACCAGCAGTAAATAATTTAGTTTCCAAATTTTCAGTTGCACATATAATCATGGAAGGATTGGCTTCTGAGCAGTAATTCTGTTCCTTATGAAGGAGTGTTAGGATAGAAACCAAATATTTCCTCATTTCTCCTCAAGCATTATGGTGCAACACATTCAGTCATCTGCATGAAACCAGATTGAGTCCATTCTGTCACTATGCAAAGGGTTACAGAAGGTGGAAGGGCTTTAAGGGAAATATCTGTAATATAACTAACCACCTGGCATTTGGTGAAAATTATATGCAGTTTTAAATATGAAAATCATAGGGTGGATAAATATTACACATAATTTTGAGGGAACTTTTTAAAGAACGTATAAGTAAAATGATGCATTCTATTTTAGTAGCATGCAGAGGGGGAAGTAACTAGTCCAAGCCTTGTCCTAACGCTTTATTCCCTTTACAACAATCTGCCAGGTGTCAATATGGCTATTCTTGAATACCTCAGATACAGATATTCACCTTTCCATATTTGAACATATTTGATAATGGGGAAGCTGTGGTTATGTTTGAGCCCAAGTCTTTTGAGATTGCTTTTAATTTCTTATAGCCACCTTTTCTCACTTTGGTGCCTAGTGTAGCCACACTATATTTGAGGGCTTTCCCCATAAAGGCTGCAAAGGACAGCAACTGATCTTTCAGAGTTGTGTTTGCTTCTGGATCATTCATTTAACAAACATCTGTAGGCTTTAGACCTACTCAAAAACTTAAACACTTAATAACATGTCTAGAGCCCTTGCCTTGTAGGCTCAATGCTTCCACAGTGTCTGGCAAATATGAGGCATTTAATGAATAAATATTAATTTAATGAATGAATGGTGGAGGTCATTCTTGATTAGTGACGCACAGTCTGGTTGGGGGAAATTAGACACAGAAAAAAATATGAATGTGAAGGAAAAGACAATAAATCCATTAGAAAATGGCAGAAAATATCAACAGGAAATTAATAGAAAATAAAAGGCAGATGGCTAAAAACATCTGATAGAGTGCTCAATCTCATTAGTCATCAAGGACATGCAAATTGAAATGACAAGATGCCATGTCACACTGAGGTGACTAGCAAAAGCTAAAGTGTGACAACAGCAAAGGTTGATGAGGATGGGGAGCATTAGAACCCTGGAGCACTGTGGGTGGATAATTGATACACCATTTTGAAGAGCCATTTGGCAATAGTCTGTAAGTTTAGGAAGCAAAGGATCTTTGATTCAGCAAGTCTATCTCTGAAATTGTGCTTAAGAGAAATCATTACAGGCATACAGAAGGCAGTGCTGGAAGAAGCTCATTATAGCACGGTTTTATTAGCAAACAACTGCAAATAATGTGAATATCCATCCGCAGAAAAATGAGTAAACAAATTATATCATTTGACAAACCAGTATTTCTATAGTAGTGAAACTGAAGGTGCTAGGCTGAACATGAATCAGCTGCAAAAATTATAATTTGATCTTTCAAAAGGCAAGTTGAGGAAGGTTAAGTTATAATATGATATCATTTGGGCAAAGTTTGAAAGTCATTTAAGCAATACTATGAAAATAACCACACAGAATGAAAATATGTATGGGAGTGGGAGATGCTGAATTCAGGACAGAAATGGGTCATGGGGCCAGGTCAGGAAACGAGCCCCAGAAGCACTACACGGGGGCTTGGGCTGCATCTGTGATGCTTCAGGATTCAGCTGAGTATGTTGGTAAGGATGCACTACATGAAACTTTTTAATTTAGCTAATAAATCTTCGGGGCCATGTGGATATTTAAACCATAGCTGATTGGATTAAGAATGGGTTAAGTAAATCTGAACTATTTCCTTTTTAAAAAGGTGGGATGGAAATGATGGCAGTTGTGGTAGACAGCTTCAGTTGGTTGAGATGTAACTAACTGATCTTCTTCCTGTGAAATGCTCATCTGTTTTGGTTGAGATGGCTGCGAGGAAATCTGGTTTTTAAAGAATTCCCTGCAATGGATATGGAATGACACTTGGCCTAAATGTTGCTTTGGGGATCTGAATTTTGCAGAGCTGGTGTGAGTGGATAGTTAGAGACACGTGGGAGGTGCTTCCTGCCTTGCCTCTCCTTCGGTGCAGCCCTTCCTGCTGCTTGGCCCTTCCCTCTTCCCCCTGGCTCTGCACCACTGTGGAGTAGGTGCTTCTGGACTTGATGTTTGTGTCTCTGGTTTTTGTCTCTCAGCCCGACTTTCTCCTTCCTTCCTCCTTGGAAGGAACTGGGTGCTACAACTTCTCTTCTTATGGGTCAAAAATTAAACATTTGTTCCCAAATAACACACACCCATGTCTCGACAGCTGCCTGTCTGTAGTAAGCAGTGGATAAAACAAGCAATAAGATGAGAACACTGTTAATTTCAGCACCGAGAAAGATTTGATGAATACATGAGCTGTAAGCAATTGGGGGATGGTTATATTTTTCTTTCTGTGGATATTGGGGTTTTTCAGGCAATTTTCATAAATGGTATCACCATCAGCACTAGAGTGCAAGATTTTAGGGCAAGGTTTCTCTAGCAACAAAGGGACAGCATCTCAGGACTGGCCTCGCTGTGTCTGCGTGGAGTGGCCTCAAGCATTTTGGCTTAGTGCAAAAAAGGGAGAATCTTGCACTTCCATTCTTGAAGAGACAGTGATTTTTTTCTTCTGAAAAAGCCTATAGTTGAGTGACAGGTTTTTGATCACAAGAGCCCTCACATTTCAATTTTAATCAGCTTACATGATCTAGCATTTATTTTTTCGTGTGGAAACATCGAAGAGTAAGCATTATTCTTTGTTGCTGAAATGGTGCTTAGGAAGAACAAAATAGGTAAGACAATTTCCAGAGAGCCCTCTCCACGGCAATAATCCCCATTGAAAATCCCATTGAGGGAGAAGGGTATGAAGAACAACTAACCACTTGTCTCCAGGAAGTGTTGAAGTAGATCCCACGTTGCTGACTGTCACTTGGGACAAGGAAAATCTTAGAACGTTAGGGGAAGATAGAAGATACTTCCTGAAAACAAAGCAACCTATTAGGTTCAAACAATCCTACAGGGTGTCCCTGTGGGCTTCACATTAAGCATGTCCACATAGCAAATACAGATTGAGGCAATTAGACACTTGCAGCTTTATGCAAGCAGTAGCAATGGGAAGTTTGCCAAGAGAGATGATTAAGGATTAAACAACACCATGGGAACCTGATCAGAGGCTCCCAGACTTTATTGCCAGCACCTGATATTTCTACATCACCACCTCTTGATTGTGAAAGGCACAGGCCCTTTTCTGCACCCCTTATTCCATGTACAGCTCTCGGGAAAGTTGAGGAAGAGAAGGATTCTGTCTCCAACAATGTCTAACAGGGAACAGAGCCAAGACAGGCAGGAAGAAGCATGTTCATTTCCAATCTTTCTGGCAAGCTCAAGTGGGAGCTAAAGCCATTGCCAATTCTATTTTTTAACACAGATTTAGAAAGGGTCGTGTCTCCACATGCAAAGGGAAGTGCACAGGGCACTGTGTTAATTTAAGCAGAAAAACATTTTTTTTAATTAAGAAAAAACCCTAAACTTTGCCTGGCTATTGAAATATTTGTTTTGCATAGAGTAGATTCAAGTTCAGATGGGGAACTACAGAAAAACTTTCTTTGGTAGTGATAGATGTATGACCCAGGCCTACCGTTGTCAGGCACCCGAGATCTCCAGGGACTTTTGAATCTCAAACCAGGGGATGGAAGGTCCTTCCTTTGGAAAAACAGCAGAATTGATGTAGGTGGCACTTTGGTGGTTAGAATTGGGTAACTGTCGAGAGAGAGCAAGTGCCAACCAATAGGAGGAGTAGAGCTGGAGAATAAAAGTGATGTCAATGGTATTTGATGAAGCGAGAGCCAAGGCAATGAACATGAAGACAAGTCATGCTTGGGTCTGAAAAGTTAGTTAAAAGCTGCATTGTTTGGTAAACGAGTGGTTGAGAAATTGGAGGAGAGATCAGGGCATTTCTAGATATGTTTCCTTGAAAGATACTAAGTGCCTTGAGTTAAGGCATGCACATGGAGAACCCACATGGGAACAGTCATGGTAGGCTCTTTGCAGACATCCTTATTCTTTCCTGAGAGCAGGGATGGGCTTGTTTTGTTTTGGTCTGCATAATCGCTGATAGGTAGGCTTTATTATTATTGCTGTTTTTAAAAAATCTCAGGCTGCTTAAAACTTGCCTGTGGTCGCCAGAGAGGCACCACTCAGATTCGAATTCAGACCTGTGTAAGCATAAAGCTTGGCAGTATAGCTAGTACAATGGTAACTAGCCGGGGCATCCAGGCATGCAGCTTTCTTGGTCAGGGAAGAGAGAAAGCAGAGAAGAAAGGAAGAGTGAAGAGATAGAAACTTTCAGCAGTATCTTATTTCTCTATCTGCTGAGTTAGCCATGCATAATCTGTAATTATACTGGTAGGAGCAAAGACATTCTAAAAAGAGACATGTGTTCCTCCCTTTGGCTATCCTGTCCCCAAGGAATTGGAATTTCCCTGGGAACCTCATTCTGGGAGGCAGGAAAGGGTGAAACCCTGTGTATAAGTTTCTTTTTACGCTGCTGTGACCAAATATCTGACATGAAATAATTTAAGGAGGAAAGAGTTTATTTGTCTACAGTTTAAGATTGCGGTCCATCACTGTGGAGACTGCATCGTGGCAGGAGCACGAAGCAGAACGCATCACTTTCATTCACAACCAGGCAGCAGAGAGCAACGAAGGCCTGTGCTCAGCTCTCTTTCTCCTTTTTATATACATAGCCCAGGACCTCCAGGCCATGGAATGCCCACATTTAGGGTTAATTCCTAATCAAGAAAATCTCTTCCAGAGACTTGTTTCCATGGTGATTCTAAATCCTGTCAATTGACAGTTAAGACTAACCGTAAGTCCAGCCCCTGTAAATTTAACACTCAAACCTAACACTTGGAAGCCATAACCTTCTACTCCTTGCTCCCATAGGTTCAAGGCCATCTCACAATGCAAAGAAAATTCAGTACATCTTTAAAGATCTCCATAGCCTTTGATAGTCCCCACACTGTTCAAAAGTTCAAAGTCCAAAGTCTTATTTGAAACTCAAAGCAATTGCTTAACTGTAAGCCACTATCAAATTAATAAACAAGTTGCATGCGTCTGATATGCGTTGACACAGAGTAAACATTCCTAATCTAAAAGGGAAGAGTAAGAGCACAGCAAGGAATGATTGGGACATAGCAATACTGAAACCCAGCTTGGCAAACTCCAAATCTTGCAGCTCCCATGTCTGATGGGATCAGCTAAGCTCCAAAGGGCTTGGGTAGATCCATCTCCAGCTCTGCTGCCTGGAACACTCAGTGTATTTCATGGGCAGCTCCACTTTCCTCAGTAGATATCCTATGGTTCAGGCGTTTCTAATCTCCTGGAGTCTCCATTGCAACTTATGGTCTCCCTTCATGGCTCCATGCAGTGCTCTCCGGTGGCCTTCTTAAAGGGACTCTGACTCTCTCTGGCTCTATGTTCAAAGGCTCCATGATCTCCAATCTTTCTTTCCTCCAAAACCAGTGCCAACAATTCTGCTAAATTCTGCTGTCAGCTTGAGATGCAGCTTGACCTTCTTGGGCCACAGTTGTTTTTAGAAAAAAAATCCCCTCAATGGCTCTCTCAGTTTAGTTCTCTCCTTTCAAATGGACTGGCATTTTCAGAACATGGGCACAAAACTGCCAGATTTTTTTTCCTCAGTTCCTGATAGAGTCTTTGTTCCTCTGAAACCTCATGATTCACACCTCCACTGTCTCCATTTCTCACAGCATTCTTGCCTTCTAAGGTCCCGCCAGAATGGCCCATTAAGTGTTGCTTATAGTAGTCAAGGGGTCTTCTGGCCTAAAGTTCAAAATTCTTCCACATGTCTCTCACAAACCAGTTGTCAATGCCACAAATCTCATCAATGGCCTCATTCTGGGTACCAAATTTCTGTATTAGTTACTTTTCACATTGCTGTTGCAAAGGCAACCTAAGGAAGGAAGGTTTTATTTCAGCTGCAATTCAAGGCTATGGTCCATCATGGTGGGGAAGGAACGGCGGCAGGAACAGGAAGCAGAGTTGGTCACATTGCGTTCATAATCACGAAGCAGAAGGCAATAAATGCTGATGCTCAGATCTCCTTCTCTTTTTATATAGTCTAGGACTTCTCACCCATAAAACGGCTCCCATTTCAGTTAACCTAATCTAGAAAACTCCACAGACACGCCCAGAGATTCGCTCTATGGTGACTCTAAATCCTATCAAGGTGACAACCAAAATTAAAACCATCTCTCACACCCTGGTTGGCAGCCAGAGAAGGAACTTGTCTCCCAGGAAGAGGTTTCAAAAAATTTGAACAACTTGTCAGACCACCTTGCAGGAGGGCTTGGAGCTGAGACGATGATGGGTCAGGGATGGAGAGGACGAGGCCTTGATCTGGACTGCTTAGTGATGCATCACTCTCATTCTCTGCGGCAGAGTGTGTGGTGGGGGAGGGGGAGTGTCACTGGTCCTCAGTGTGACCACCGTATCTCCTTTCTCTGCTTTTCATGCAAGTTGTCTCTATTGACATATTGAAGGCAGGTAGCCGAGCCTAGCTTGTTATTTCTGCCAGGGCCATACTTGGATTCTAACTTCGATAGCACTGAATACTCACTATAGGTTAAGTGCTGTTTTTTTAAATCTCATTTGCTCTTTCCTTCAACCCACAAGCCAGGTACTATGGCCCTATTTCAGGAAAACAGATTCAAAGATCACAGAGTAGAACAGTGATTGAACTCAGATTTGACCTTGGGTTGGTCAGACTCCAGAGTTACCCTTTGTTTCCTGTTCTGCAACCCAGTTTTCTCTCTACTAGTTTGTAAGTATTTTCCACAGCTTGATGATTTCCCAAAATATTCAAAATGTAAAATTTACATTTTCCATGAAAATTTTGCTCAAAAGATCATCGATATAGAAACATTAATTCAGTACTACTAAGAACTTTTTAAAAAAATATTTTATTTATTCATTTTCAAGCAGAGAGATAGAGAGAGATAGATAGATAGATAGAGAGAGAGAGAGGAGAGAGAGAGAGAGAGAGAGAGAGAGAGAGAGAGCGCACACCAGGGCCACCACCTTGTGGGTCTGGCTTGTGTGGGTCCTGGGGAATTGAACCAGGGGCCTTAGGCACTGGAGGCAAGTGGCTTAACCGCTGAGCCATCTCTCCAGCCGTGCCAAGAACTTTTTTATATTCTAGTTTTTTTTTAACTGAAAAGTATCTATGTCAGAAATTTGAACAATCAGAAAAGTTTAGCATGCTGGCAATCTCTCTCGTGTATCCCTGATGCCTGCTGCCCACAGCTGCCAGCTCGCTTGTAATTCTTTCTGAGGTCTCATGCGTGTGTATCACTATGGTTTCGGTACCTTATTTTTCTTGTGACTCCAGGACTTGGGATCTTTTATGTCTTAGCACATACTGCTGCCTGTCTTCATTTGCTTAACAGCCACATAGAAATCTCATTTACAGAGCCCTTAACTGATGGGCATTTTTGTTGCTCCTGGTCTTAGGCCATCACAAATAATGTTGCAATGAGTATCTTTATCCCTATGCCTTTATAGACTTGTTTCGGTTGAGATCAAATTCTTGGAAGTGAAACTGTTGGTTCAAAGGGCATTTGGGGTCTATTTTGAGGATCCCGCAAAGCCTGGTATGTGTCTGTGATAAACAAGGGGCCATGAAGTACTATGGTCCAAGTCCCAGCTCTGCAATTTCTGGCTTTTGCGACCTTGAGTGAGTTGTATAACTTTCAAAATCAGAGTTTACTCTATTTACAATAGTAATAATACTTCACTGAATTAGCTATGTGCTAGGTACTACTATTTTAAGTGCTAAACTCAAATTCTTAATTTTTTAATTCTTTCTTTTCTTTTGTTCTTTCCTTCTTACTTTCTTTTTCAAGGTAGGGTCTCACTCTAGCCCAGACTGACCTGGAATTCACTACATAGTCTCAGGTTGGCCTTGAACTCACTGCGATCCTTCTACCTCTGCCTCCCCATGGCTGGGATCAAAGGCCTGTTTTTAAGATAAAAGTTATTAGTACCTATTATTAATTAGAAAATAGCCACAGAATGGTTCTCCATTTTGTCCCAGGATACATAGCTAGTTTGGGGTTGAGCCAGTGTTCTCCCAAGGTAGTGAGGTCTACAGGCCACGTCTTAATCACTTCCTCAAGAGGTGATGCATGGATTAAATGAGACAATATGTGGAAAGGCAGTATAAATAGATATAATATAAATAGATGGGGTAAAAGGGAAAGTGAAGGGGAATAGACAGGGGAGAGAGAGAGAGAATAGAGAAAAGCAGGATGGAATGATGTGTAGCCCTCAGTTCATGGAGCATGGCTGTAGCCGAGATGTGAGCTCAATACTTCTGGCATGTACATGCTTCACAGACAGACTAACGGTCAAGGAAAGTCATGTGACTATAGATCTGTTGTATCTTTTAGTCCAGATCAACAGAACCAGAGTAAGATGTGTCCTTTTCAGACAAGGAGTCAAATGACACTGATTAAAGAAGCAGTAATCAGAAAAAAAATTAGCCTTCCATCTGAGGAAGCCGAAACAGAGGGGAGTGGTGAGCTAGTCAGGGAGCATGACCTTGGCTCTGAACAGCAGACCAAACCATCTGGAAACATTCTTTCTCAGAAAGTTAAGTGTGATATTCCAGTGGGGCCAGGCGGGCTTCCTAAAGGGAAAATAGATTCTTCCTGGCTCAATGATTCACATGCATCTTCTCGTTTAATCCACCTGCAGCTTGTGTTAATGGGACTTTTGTCCCCATTTAACCAGTGAAGAAATAGAGAGGTGATGTGCTCCCTCCCCTGGACTTGCGTTCTCCTCCGTTGCATGGAGCATGGAGCAGGTAGGGTTTCTTCACATGGAGAGTAAAGCCAACACAGCAGAGACTCAAGACTGTCCTGACTCTGCCGCAAGGTGGGAAACCTTGGGCCACACCTTCCCAGCTCTAAGCCTCTGTTCTTTGTTAAATGGGGAAGTAGTATCCACTTTAAAGAAGGCTGAAGAACATTCCTATCCAGCCCTGAGCACTAGGCTGGCCAGTGCTAGTGCTCAAGAATGATATTGAGGGCTGGAGGGATGGCTCAGCGGTCAAATGCACTTCCTGTGTAAACATGAGGGCCTGAAACTCCAGGTCACACTAAACAGCTAGGGAGAGAGCAGAAGAGCAGAGACCAGGGACTAGCCTGGGCTCACGAAGAAACAGTAACCTCTGTACCCGTAAGAATGGGTGGAAGAGGAATGGAGTGAGACACCCCACTTTAAGCTGGGGTCACTGCAGGAGAGTGCCACCCCCTTCAGGAGAGCACATGGGCATGTGCACGCACCATACACACACAGGTAAAGAGGACTCACACTAAGCACTAGAAAACACGTTTAAAATGGTATAAAAATATCACTATGTTCAATATGTCCAAATCATAATTTATAGAGCAATCAATATTGCCCAGGAAAGAGATAATCAGAGCATAAATAAATAGAATATAGACATACGTCATTAGTTCCCTCAAAGGCAACATGATTGTTTGGATTCCCTCTTTGTTTTGTTTTGTTTAGGGGAGTATGCGAGTGTAGCGTGTCCTGTGTGCATGTGTGTGTGTATGAAGATGCATGAGCCCTGTACACACACACACACACACACACACACACACACACACACACACACACACACACACACACACACGGAGGCCTAGGAAGACATCCAGTTCTCCTCCTCCATTGCTCGTCTGTCTTGCTTCCCTGAGACAGTCTCTCACTGAATCCGAGATTTGATCAGAAAGTTTGGATGTTAGGGGGCCCCAGAGGTCCCCATGTCTCCACTCCCCTCAGCACAGCCATGCTGGGTTTTGAACACGTGCTCTTAGCCACTGAGCCATCTTCCCAACCTCTGAGCAATTTGCCAGAGTCTTACCTCCCTTCCGATTGGCTCTCTGTGGACTGATCTGCCTCGTCCATGCCAGAAAGGGTCAACCACAGAGTGTATGGTACTAATAAAACAGAAACAGAAGAAAAACTGAAGACAAAACAAAACAAAACACCATAGCACACGGGCTTCATCTTTGGTCCTAACCGATGGAAGAATTTTTCTAAGTGATGATTAAAAAAAAAAGGAGAAAAGTTACAGAATTGCTCTTTTTACTTTTTAGATACCTAGCGTTTCATTCATCAGAAAACAGTCCTAAGTGGTTTCATCACGAGTCCTAGCTGTGGCGCCGACAAAACCAGAGCACGGACATACTGAGCTCACCTCTCTCAGCAGTCCTGTGGCATCATTTCTTCACTGATGAATAAACAGGTTCAGAGGGAAGTAACTAAGACATATCAGCTTACCTGTACCAGCTTACTCCCCTCTCCCCCAACCTGGTAATAAGAGATAGAAATATTGTTAAGTCTCTGTATTTGAAAAGCTGTACTAAGTAGCCAAGAAAGTTATCTAATTAAATATTTAAAAATTATCATTCATATACATACAATTTGATTTTTGTAGCCTAGGCTGGCCTTGAACTCATGGCAATCGTCTTTTCTCAGCCTCTCAAGAGCTGGGATAACATTCTTGAGTCACTGCATCCGGCTTAGTTACCATTTTGATTGTATAACCCAAAGGCATGCAGCAAGTAGTTTCTTGGCTTAGTTCAAATCACGGGATTTCTCAACTATGTGCTATAATGAACTTTAAAAATATGGTACTATGATTCATGGGAAATCCTGAAGTGACAAGAACTGGAGAACGGGTTCCATGGCTCCCTGAGTACCTAGTGTGTGAGGTGAGGCTGTCCCAGGAACCTTGCTCAGAAAGGCTGGTGTTCCAGTGCCAGCCTGCTGCTTGAGGGCAGTGGGGAGAGAACAGAGAATTGCTGAACTCCAGGGGTTAACAGAGAAAGGAAGGCTCTGTCTGCAGCTAGAACCCCACTTGCCTGGAAGTCAGCATGAGTGTGAGAAAAGCAGGCTTGGATAGAGTGGTTATACCTGAGCTGCGATCCAGGTCAGGCTTCTTGCAAACAGATGGGATCAGCAGGCTCCCTGTGGGCTTTCCCTAGTGGGCCTCTCAGCCTCAGAGGACAGGATGTGACCCCGTAAGGTGTATCACTAGGTATATCAACTAAGTAAAGGTGTGCACAACATTTTCAGGGTCTTCCCTCACATTCCTCCTCATGTCTCATAACCTGCTGGCCTGTTTCCCATGGGAGGTGTGATGGTTAGGTTTTGTTGTCAACTTGATCTTTTTAATTATCTTGGGTAGGTCTCTGAGGATGTATACAGGAAGGCAGCCTCTGAGTAGGGGGCAGGATGTAAAGAAGCTCAAAGAAGCTAGAAGTAAACATCCTTTCCTGTGTGGGCAGTGCAGGAAGGAAATTCCAGAGACTCAGGAAGCCATTAAGTCTGGGATAGGGTTGCAAGACCCCACCCTAAGCCTATATAAAAGAGAAAAAATTCTCTTTGGCCCTCCTGCCTGTTTGCTGTTCTGTGTGTGGTGTAGGTGATGGGTTTTTCTCTCTGCTCAGACCTGTGAAAGAGGGCCAGCCTCTTTCACTGTTACAGAACTTCCCCTCAATCTATAGTTTCAATAAATACTTTCCTCCCCCAAATTGTGCCTGGTTTGGAGATTCATCCCAGTGGCGTGTGGCTGACTACGACAGGAGGACAGCTCATCTCAGAATTCTCCTCTAGCTCTCTCATTTGAGGAAGCACCTTCCTGGTGTCCCCCCTTCTCACCTGGTTTCCTCCTTTCATGGCATGTGACGTGAGTTTAATGAAAACCTTTTCCTTTGTTCCTTTATATTTTATCTGCTCTGCAACAGCTAGCTGGGAATGGGTTTGACTCTCAGCGTTGATCACAGGAAGTGTTCAATAAATATTTACCAAATGTAAAAAGGAGGACCAGAGCACCCAGCTGACCTCTGGGCAGCATAACAGGAGTTGAACTTGGGCAGTGGCAGCAAGAACATTGACGTTTAGCTATGAGATCAGGGAGCCTTTCCTGGGATGAAAATTTCAACAGGCTCATGGAATTAGTGATTGCTAATGGCCTTTGGGAAGAGGTTAATTTGGGTTTTAAAACATCCTTGGAGAAGAATCCCAGGAGAAAAAGAACCATAAATAAGTTGTCTTTTGGTATTTCCTGGAGATGTCCTAATGCAATTGCCCGTCTGACATCTACAAGCTGTGGGAATACTGTCCCCTTTGGGTTGTTTCTTCCCAACTGCCTTTCCAACAGGATTACAGTGACCAAGCTCCGGAGCAAGTGTCAGAAGAGTTAGCTTGTTCAGTCATCCTTTCTTGGATTTTGAAGAGTTACCATGGTGATGTGGACACTTGGCCACTTTCACTCCTCAGTGTGGAAATGAGCTTGGAATCTGAATATTAATCAATGGTGGCAGGAGAGGATATAAAAGCACAACAAAGTTTATATTACAGTAACAACTTCATTTATTTAAGGTAACCCTATGCTCTACAATCATAGTCGAAGACTAGGAATATCTGATTTCTCCCATCCAAGTACTAACCTGGCCCGGCCCTGCTTAGTTTCTGGATGCAAAACTGGAGCATTCAGGCTGTATGGCCATAGGCTGAGGCTCTGATATTTTAGTCCTGTCTCAGACAGAGAGCAGGGTAGTCAGGGGCTAATTGCAAGTTCCACACTGACTTGCTGCCTGCGGAGCTGACTTCTAGCTACAGGGTCATTATTAGGGCTACAGGATTAATTTACAAACATGGTACTTCTGTTACTGGGATATGAGTTATGTGTTTGATGATAGAGGGACTGAGGCAGATCACACTGGTCAGAACGAGTAACATTATTCATTCCTAATATTTAACATAATTGATGTGCACCTAGAACCAATTTATTCATTCATGTATTCACCTATTTACTCAATTCATACAAACCTGAAATTACATCGTTGTGAGTATGCATAGTAGCTAGCTGCAGTGCACCTGCCATAAACTTGATGCTCAATACATAAGCAATCCTCATTTTTCACAGTGTTGTAGGATCACAAAAATTACCATGCAAACTGGAACTGTATAGTAATCATTTTTAGTGTGAAATCACAATTGTTCTATGGCCTTTATAGACTTTTTTGTTAGCTATAAATATATAGGGATATGAAAATCTAGGAAAATCTAGAAAATCTGTTGATTTATTTAAGGTATAGCAATCTAGAACATTAGAAACATTGAACAAAATATTTATGAAAAGTAGTTTGAACAGTGCTTTTTTTCTCTTTTTATTACATAATTTATAATAAGGAGCAAATATCTTCTATAGACTGACCAACTGCCATACTGTTTTTGATTTAATTGGATGACCTCAGAATATCTTTTATTAAAATTATTTATTTTGACTTTTACATATATCCTTTTTTTTTTCAAGGTAGGGTCTCATTCTAGACCAGGCAGACTTGAAATTCTGTAGTCCCAGGCTGGCCTTGAACTCACAGCGATCCTCCTCCCTCTGCCTCCTGAGTGCTGGGATTAAAGGTTGTACCACCACGCCCAGCTATATCTATCTATATCATCTATATCTATATCTATATCTATATCTATATCTATATCTATATCTATATCTATATATCTAATCATCTATCTAATCTATCTATCGATCATAGTCACCTCCATTACCCTCTCTGTTTCCCTCCCATTCCACTGAGCTCTTCCTCATACTAGTCTCACTTCTGCTTTTGTGTCCTTGTTTTTTGTGACCCATTGAGTTTAATGAGGGTTGCTTTGCTTACATAGGCATGGGGGGGTTATTTACTTACCAGTGACTCCAGCACTGAAGAAAACGTTTCCCCCTCTCCCAGCAATAGCTCTTCAAGGAGGTGGTGCTATCCTCTGACCAGCTTGGATTGGATTCTAACATTTTCTCCTTTGCTTTGTCTATGTCAGTGGGAATGATCTCAGGGGTTCCTTTAATGGGAAATGACTTCCTCTAGGGCATCTTCATCGGGTTTGGCATAGTCCCTTTGCTCATTTATGCTACTGAATTTCTCTTTCCAAAGTTCTGGTTGCGTATTCATGGTGACCGATGTCCACATTCCAGCTGTTTCTCCTCTAACCCCACTTACATCAGGGCTAATCACGGTTAATTTCTTTGCTCCATTTCAGTCATTTTTGGTTCATTCTATTTCAATTATCATAATTATAAAACATCACATGAAGGCTGGTTGTGCTGGTGCACACCTTTAATCTCAGCACTTGGAAGGCAGAGATAGGAGGATTGCTGTGAATTCAAGGCCAGCCTAAGACTACATAGTGAATTCCAGGTCAGCTTTGGCTAGAGTGAAACCTTCCTTAAAAAACAAAAACAAAAATAAACAAACAAACAAAAAAAACCCAGCGATACATGAGTTTGTTTCTGGGAAGACAAGGGAAAAATAAAAATACAGCTAGCTGCTCTTCTCCATGTGTGAACTGAGTAACAAATTCACAGCAACAAATCATCATCAGGCATTGGAACAAGGAATGCGATTGGTAAGTAGCTGATCAGGATGCGACCCTGTTCTTTATGAAGTGACTTGTGGGCCACCAAGCAAGCAGCTCACAGTTTATGCCATTCCTCGAGGTTCATATACTGTGTAATTGAAATTTCAATTGTGTTGTTGGAGGGCTGGTGCTATTTGACCAAAGAGCAGCAGTTGAAACTCACACGCCCTGGAACTGTGCAGATTGACGACTGTCCCCACACGACAGGGACCCTTTGAGAATAAAGACCATGGGGTTGTGCGAGAGATTCCAGCCAGCCTACGGAAACAGGGCTTTCTTAGAGAGGGTAACACATAGGCTGACACTTGGTAGATGGGTGGGGTAAACTAATGTTTTAGGAAGGCAGAGTGTAGGAAGTTTGTTCTAGGCAGAGGGAAAAGTGTGCGTAAAAACCCCCAGTACAAGAAATGCATGCAGGGTGACCACCATGAGTGTTTCCTAGGGAGGGTTGGAGATGGTCCCATCCTCTCCTGCATCGTGGCCCCATGTAGCCATGCAAGCTATTGCTCTTGGTGGACAGGCAGTGCTGGCTGCTGAGTTTGGGAACCTTACATGGTGTATTGATGTCTGTGGGAAGTTGCTGCAGGATCGTCTATGACTTCCTGGGTCCAGAGTCCCAACTCTGGCAAGTCAGAATGTTGGCAGGGACTGGAAGATCCCATATAGTCTGGCTCCTTTCTCCTGCGCAGCCCTGAAACATGCTTCCTCCCTTACCTACTCTGATGTTGTGGGGGAAAGCACCCAAAAATAAAACCAAGTCATATGGAATTTAGACACTGGTTTGTATCATA
>PVHP010019575.1:0-31605 GCA_004024765.1 Zapus hudsonius
AAAAAAAAAAAAAAAAGACTCCAGATAGTTGCATAAGCACAAAACTATTAGTTTGTGTGTCATACAGTGTGTATGTGAAGGTCAGAACAACCTCAAGGTGTCCAGCTTTTTTGGTTTTTGCCACTATGTGTGCCAGGCTAGCTGAGCCACGAGCTTCCATTCTCCTGGCTCTTCCTCCCACTGCTGTAGGCACCACTTTGTGTCCAGCTTTATATGGATGCTGGAGAGGCTCGAACTTGGGCAGGCTTGCAAAAAAAAAAAAGTGCCACTAACCACTTAACCATCTCCCCAACCTCACAAATGCCTAATTTTTGAAATGCCTGTATCTCTATTAACCATTAAATACCGATATAGACTGACCAAATATGTACCATGTTGGCCTGTTAGCAGTAGTTGGCATTACGTTAAAGCCTAATGATTTTTTTTGTTTGTTTTGTTTTTTTTTTTTTTTGAGGTAGGGTCTCACTCTAGTCCAGGCTGACCTGGAATTCACTATGTAGTCTCAGGGTGGCCTTGAACTCACTCACGTTAATCCTCCTACCTCTGCCTCCCCAGTACTGGGATTAAAGGCGTGCGTCTAAAGATTCTTGACATATTTAGGTGAAGGGACCAGTATGAGGGCAAAGCTGACCTTTCACATTAGCTCCTGTGTCTAATCTTGTTGGCCAGCCCCTCTCAAAGGCTTTGGAATCCCCATCTAAGCCCTAATGAACTATTTGAAGTTCCTCACTGTGCATTTTAAAGTTTGGTCCCTAGGGCTCAGTTGCATTCTGAAACTATGACAGTTAACACACCCACCAGTCAAAGTGGATGTTCCCAAGTGCTTGCATCACTTCCTCCCTCCAGCATAGAGCATGTGGGAGTAGATGGATGTCTCATAGGCTGAACCAGTTGACATGCTTGCTTTTGTGGGGTGTAAAAAAAAAATTGGGAATAAGAATTAATTGATGAAGAAATGTAAAAGTAGGGCTTGTTTTTACTGTATTTTGGTTTGTTTTCTATCTAGGTACTTTTAAACTAGTAATAGAATTTTCTGAAGAATATCCAAACAAACCACCAACTGTTAGGTTTTTATCCAAAATGTTTCATCCAAATGGTAAGTAGCAATTTACTAGATTTTGCATTCATGGGGTGGGAGGTCAGTTACTGCCTTTCTTTTTAGGTATAATCTCTTCTCACAATTAGGGCCTGTCTTCCAGTGTTCTTTCCATGTCCATGTTGGCACTGTTTGGTAGCTGGAATCTTAGCAAGGTTGTAAATTTGAGATAAAGTTGTTTTGTGTCAATAACATCTGAATTAAAAGTAATACAGGTGTGTTTGTAGAAAAAAATTTTCACCTGAAGTTTAGCTTTTCAGTCTCATGGATGGTATATCCCAATATTTGGGAGGTTCAGGTAGGAAGATCAGAAATTTAAGGTCATCCTCAGCTACATGGTGAGTTTGAGGCCCAGCTTAGGCTACATGAGACCCTGTCTCAGAACAACAAAAAAATACAAATTTAAGCCATGTGGTGACATACCTCTAATCCCAGTACCTGGGAGATGGAGGTAGGAGGACCAGTAATTCATAGTCTTCCTTTGAGGGTAAAGGGCAATTCCAGCACTTTAGCACCGAAGAGGCAGAAACAGGAGGGTCTATGTTCAAGGCCAGCATGCACTACATAGTAAGATACTGTTTCAAATTTTTGTGTGTGAAAATAATCCTAAAAGCCTGGGCCTGGTGGCACATACCTTTAATCCTAGCATTTGGGAGACAGAGGTAGGAGAATTGAGTTCAAGGCTAGCCTGGGACTACAGAGTGAGTTCCAGGTCAGCCTGCGCTAGAGTAAGACCATACCTCAGGGGAAAAAAAAAGAAAATCATAAATGATGTCTTCCCTGTCAGCTAGCTTACTCTCAAGAGGAGCATTTTCAGAAACCTCTTGATTATGCAGACACATAGTAGCTCCCTACCCAGAGTCATGTGTGTCATGACCTGGAATCAAGGTCATTTCCCGGTATATATAGGTTGAACATTACCAATTCAAAATGTGAAATTTTTGAGCAGCAACACAACTTCATACTGGAATAAAAGTTACTATATAAGGGCTTGGGAGATAGCTCAGTGGATAAAGCACTTGCCACGCTAACCTGAAGACCAGAGTTTGGTTCCCCAACACCTATGTAAATGCCGCATGGCCATAGCAGCCCATTTGTAATCCCAGCCTTTGGGAGGCAAACTGACTCTGGACTAGCTCAGTTAGTGCCCTGGGTTCAAGTGAGCCCGCCTCAGCAAGGTGAAACAGCCATCAAGGCTTCTCATTTACATTTGACATCTCAAAAATAGTGACGAGACCATCATGTACCGTTTTCTGTTTTGAGGGTGCTGAGTTTGATGATTCTGTATGATAGAAAGTATGTAGTTGACTACTACTTTCAAGCTGAGAGAATCTGACTAAGGTTAACAGGAGAACTGAGCACATGGGTAGTAACTGAGGCCAGAGCAGCACATGATTGCCCACAGGTAAATAGTAAGAAGGGAGGAAGAGAGCCTGGAATGGAGCATTGAAGATTTTAGAGCCTCAGCCTGTGTTCACCTTGGTGTAGTAGGCTAGTCTAGAAATTGGCCCTGAATAAAAAAAAGAGTAAAAATCAGGTTGCTCATAAATCCTTCTACTTATATTTGGACTTTTTTTGGTTTGTTTTTGTTTTTCCAAGGTAGCGTCTCACTAGCCCAGGCTTGCATTGAACTCAGAACTATCCTCCTACCTCTGCCTTCCAAGTGCTGGGATTAAAGGTGTGCACCACCACACCTGGCTAATATTTGGACATTTAATCTTGCAAATACTTTTAGAGTATAATCTTATATATTTTTTAACCAAAATTTGGAATTTTTGGATATAGTTTTTTAAGCTTATTTTCAAAGAAATATACTCTATTGGGGGGGGGCAGTTTTACATAGCCCAGACTGACCTCAAATTTGCTAGTAGCTGAAGATGACTGCTGACCTTGAATGTGTGATGGTCCTGAGTCCACCTCCCCAGGGCTAGAACTCCAGGCGTGTGCCATCACAGCCAGATTATCTTATTCATGCAGTGTCTTTCTAAAAGAGTGAATAATAGAGCATATAATATATATCATTTTAACTGTAGATAATGTTATTTGAATATACTATTATTTGTTTTTGTGTGCTGAGGATCTAAACCAAGGCTTTGCTCATGCTAGGTAAGTGCTGTTCCACTGAGTTATACCCCAGGCCCAAACTACTGTTATTTAGCCAGGTGCCTTGTTTTGGGGGGAATGGACATGAGAGCTTTATTTTGCAATGTTCTAGAATAGCATATACATATAAACACACAAGTTGAATGCAAAAGACAGAGCTCATGAGGAGGACCCCTGGCCACTCTGCAGCCCAGACTCCTCTTTTTATCAATTGACTACATGATAGTTGGTAGTTTTTTCTTTTGTAAATAGTGTAATTATGAACATCCTACGAATCTTTGATGCACTCATAATGTCCTGGGAATAATGTCTAGGAACAGAAGGTCTGTGTTAATAAGTAGTTTTTCAAGGGCGTTAGGATATTTAAAAAGAAGGTAAGGGTATACTTAACCTTTGTTTTGGGGTCTGATGATTGAGCCCAAAGTTCCTGCACATGCTAAGCAGGCACCATACCACTGGAGCCACACTCCAAGCCTTGATGCTAGATGCATGCATTGAGAAAATCTACCACTCAGTCTTCTGAAAGTAAGGTGCACAACAAGAAACCTCAGTTGTAAGACAGAATTCCTTGTAAAGAAGAGTTTAGTTATGGCCTAATGTTCAAAACGTGACTGGAGGCTGGAGAATGGCTTAGCAGTTAAGGCAGTCGCCTCCAGAGCCTAAGGACCCGGGTTCAATTCCCCAGTATACATGTAAACCAGACGTACTAAGTAGTGCATGAATCTGGAGTTCATTTGTAGTGACTAGAGGCCCTAGTGTGCCCACACACAGTCTCTCCCTCTCTATCTCCCTGCTTACAAATGAATATAAGTTATTTTTTAAAAAATCAAAAGACTAAACATGTTATCTTAAAAAAAGTTGACTGGGGTAAACAGCATTCTGTTTACGGTAAAGGCTTCTCTAACTGTAAGAGTTGATAAAGTTACTTTGCAATCAACTTTAATGTTACCTTTTGCAGTGTATGCTGATGGTAGCATATGTTTAGATATCCTTCAGAATCGATGGAGTCCAACATATGACGTATCTTCTATCTTAACTTCAATTCAGGTAAGTGTGTGTTGAGCTTTTTCGCAGTTGTTGGTACTCTTCCACAACCAGACCCTTTTAGAGCAGACTAACCTTCCTAGCACCCAGGGTGCTAGTGCAGAGCTCAGACAAGGGCCCATGACTTTGCCTGCTGGCTGAGTTCCAGTTCACAGCCCATTTCCTGATTCACGTATTTCGTAGGTCAGACTTATGCCGTGTGGCATAGCCAGAAGTTGTAGAGAATATCTTGGGGAGAAATAGAAATGATTGCTTGCAACACCCTAGAAACTGCCCGGTGCAAAGGACCATTGAGTGTGTTGTCACATCCAAGAAATTCTGTTGAAATGAAGGGCAATAATTTCTTGCGCCCCCCCCCTTAAAAAATGGGTACAGGGGGCATGTTTTAATAATGTCAGTTAGGAACAGAAAATAGTTTGTAAACATCTTTCTTATATTTTTTCCTATCTTTAATTCTGATCATCCTTTCCTTGGAAGAGGAGGCTCATGATGTTTTTGCACACATGTGCACGCGCGCACACACATATGAATATATAATCATACCTTGCTCATATTTACTCCCCCACTATTTTCATCCCTCTTATCTCCTCACTGTCTCCTCCCTTCCCCAAATGTACACCCTCTTCTGCTTTTGTGTCAGACATAAATACATACAAGTTTCATTGTAGATTCCAGTGTAAGAGAATGTGTGATACTTTGTCTTCCCACCCCTAACCTCTTCTCTTATTCTCCCTTCTCCAATTCTGGTCATATTAAAGCTATTCTATTTTATTTCTTCTCTGCTAAGTGCATGTGTATTATTTTTAAACAAGGTCCACCTCCACCCCCAATGTACTGACAGATACTTGTAAAAGTATCTACAATAATATAGTTTAGGCCTGGATATGTGACCCAGTGGTAGAAGAGATTACCTGGCAATGTATGAGGCCTAAGTACTATAAAATTATTAGTGCTGGGAAGGTTGCTTTTAGTGGTCAAAGGTGATTCAATTCTCCAGCCACCCACATAAAGCTGGACAGCATTTGTTTACAGCAACAAGAGACCTGGACATGCCCGTACATAATGTGTAAATAGATAAAAATTTAATAATAATATAATTTTGGAAAATAATGGTTACAAAAGTACTCATAAGTTTTGTATCTTTGCCAAATTAAGCTGCTTATTTACTGGTTAATAAGTCTTTGCTAAAGAATATTGCTCTTCACTGACTTAAAATTAGGCGTCTCAAGATTGAGGCGCATTCAGGAAGCTCATGTTCTGTAGCAGCGGGAAAATGGGTTTTAAAAGATTATTTATGCTGAGATGGTGGCGCACACCTTTAATCCCAGCACTCGGGAGGCAGAGGTAGGTGGATCACCATGAGTTCGAGGCCAGCCTGAGACAATATAGTGAATTCTAGGTCTGCCTGGAATAGAGCGAGACCCTACCTTGAAAAACCAAAATATAAAATAAAAATTATTTACTAGACTGGACAGATAGCTTAGTGGTTAAGGCATTTCTAAGAGGACCTGGTTCAATTCCCTAGTACCCACGGAAAGCCAGATTCACAAGGTGGTGCATGTGTCTGGAGTTCATTTGCAGTGGCTGGAGGTCCTGGGGTACCCTCTCTCTCTGCCTCTTTCTCTCATTCTTGAATGAATAACTAAAATATTTTTTAAAAATTATTTACACATGTATGTGTATGCGTGTGCCAGGGTCTATTGCTGCTGTCCAGCTCTATGTGGGTGAGTGGGAAGTTGAACCCTGGGGCCAACAGGCTTGCAAGCAAATGCCGTTTACTGCTGAGCCATCTCCCCATCCCCTAGGAAACCTTTTTTCAAGCCATTTCTGAAAGTATTTGAACCTAAGACATGAACCTCTAACTTTTCTCTCTTCCTGCCTGAATCCTGTTTAAAACCTTACTCTGAAAAAATTTTTTTCTTTTCCAGTCTCTGCTGGATGAACCGAATCCAAACAGCCCCGCAAACAGCCAGGCAGCACAGCTTTATCAGGAAAACAAGCGCGAGTATGAGAAAAGAGTTTCGGCCATTGTTGAACAAAGCTGGAATGATTCATAAGTCAACTGGTCTATCTTTTCCATCATTGTGTATAATTTACCTCCCAGTAGAAAGGCTAACAAATTTTAAGTGCCACAGGTTTTAAGGATTCTGCAGAGAAAAAGAAAAAGTCCTTCAGTTTAGAACCTACAAAAGCTTGTGTATCTTGATTAATGTACTTTTTATTGCATGGTGTGAACTAAGTTATTGCTGCATAAATTTGTAATATATCCTGTTTGTATTTTTTTCCAAGTGTATAATGTTGGTGTGGAGTTTTCATGACAGAATATACACATTTTGTAAATCTGTACTTTTTTCAAATATTGAATGCCTTATTTTTGAATTCTTTAGATTTTTAAATTGGAGAAAAGCACTTAAAGTTTTTTATATATGAATATTACATGTAAAGCTGTTAAAATACATAACTTCAGTGCAAGAGACTTTGTCACTTATTTCCTTATCTGTGCAGGAGGGTTAGTAAGTCTCTCGCTCTCCATGAATTGATAGCTTCACTTCCAATTCAAAAGAACATGCTTCTCTTTTACCAAGAAAATCTTCAAATTTGATTCTGAATATAGTTCTGGTCTCCAGCTTTATTTTGAGTGTACCTCTCTCTGTTGGTTTCCGTGGAGTGATTCTGTCCACCTCTGTACTGTTCACATGCATTACTTGTCGCTAAGCTGTACCTTTTGCAACCTCACAGGTCCCTCCCTCCACAGGGACAGCAAACTGATTCGACTGACTCTGCTGCTAGGCAGCACTTGGAGGCTTTCGATTCATGAAGTGCAACCAGGAACGTTCTCCAAAAGTTCCTGCTGCAGTAGTAGCAATGACTTGGCTGCATTGGTTTGAATAAGACAGTTATTTGGAAGGGATCTCAGTGTAACTGAAATATTTGAAAACCACCTTTCAATGCAACTGCACATCTGTTTGTTCTGGGAAAATGTTTTGACGCCAGGGCCTGCTGAGTTCCTTTCTCTTGTGGAGATTGTTAATCTCCGAAGTTGTATAAAAGTTGTGCTGCATCTTAGTTTACTGGATACCTTTAAAACAGTATTGTAGAAAGCTGATACAAAACTATCCTATGCCTTCAAATAGTCTAGAAAATGGAAAATATACAAGTAAATTCTGTGGAACCACTTGTGTAGTCTCTCTAGTTGAAACAGCTTTTCTAGTAACCCTGACCCTCTTGTCACCTCCACACCAGCCTCCTAGAACAGCTGAGAGCGCCTGTTGGAAGACTGGGGTGCAGTATGACAGCCAACTGCTTCTGCTCATAAGTAGCGCTTTAAACCGTGGAGTGGCCACGCGCTGGCAGGGCGGCACACACCTGTGACTGTGACACCAGCTTGTGGGAGGCTGGGGCAACGATGAGTTCAAGGCTAGCCTGAGTGACACAGCAAGCTTTAAAACAATACATATTTTATTAGAGAGATAGAGAGTGGCCTCCTGCCACTGCAAATGAGCACCACCGTGCTACTTTGTGCATCTGGCTTTATCTGGTTACTGGGAAATCAAACCTGAGCTAGTAGGCTCTACAAGCAAGCACCTTTAGCTACTGAGCCATCTCACAAGCCCTGCAAGATATTTTTAAAATGGCAAATTTGGGGATGGGAATCCATAGTCTTAGGAAGCTAGTATAAATAATTCACTCACTGGAAGCATGCATGCCCCTCCCTTCCCCCCAAATGTGCTGTATTTAGATGGTCATATGGAACGCCATCGTTTTTTGTTGTTACTCTGAAATTATTTCACCCCAGTAACTCCTAGACTTAAAAAGAGTGTTAGGGAGGTTCTTTCCCTCATTTCATTAAATGGTAGGTACTTGGCTATTGCTTCAACAAACCCATTGGTATCCTTAACCTGTTTTTGTCCCTCTTAAAACAGGAACATGCTAAGTACTGATAATTGTAAGGGAAAGTCATCTTTGCAAGGAAGTAGGTGGTGAGCTCTGACTCTTCAGTGTGCATGCGTGTGTCCGTACATACGTACGTACGTACGTACATACATACATACATACATCTAATATTCTGTCTTCTGGAGACAGTCCTTAGAAGGTTCTATCTCTTAGGAATTGTTTTTTCTTCGGCTGTTGAACAGCTTCCCATTTCTTTGGCTGAGTGCCAGATGTGAATTTTCAGTCATGTCACACAGAGATGTTTGTTTTTAAAATATTTTTATTTTTTTGCAAGCAGAGAGAAAAAGAGAATGGGCACAGCAGGGCCCTTAGCTGCTGCAGATGAACTCCAGATGCATGTGCCACTTTGTGTATCTGGCTTTACATGAGTGCTGGGGAATCAAACTCTGCTTGTTAGGTTAACTTCTGAGTCATCTCTCCATTTTTTAAAAAAAATATATTTTATTTTCAAGCAGAGAGAGACAGACAGAGATCGCCCCAAAGCCACCACCTTATAGGTCTGGCTTATGTGGGTACTGGGGAATTGAACCAGGTCCTTAGGCACTGGAGGCAAGAGCCTTAACTGCTGAGCCATCCCTCCAGACCTCATCTCCATTTTTAAACCCTAAGTAAATTAAGTGGTTGGCAAACTAGAGCTAGGATACTTACTTGTATTGTGGAATCAATGTTAAAGTTGAAATGACTTTGTGATGCAGCTACCAATAAGACTTGTAACAAAACAGGTTGCTTACAGTACTACTTGGTGCACTTTAAGGTACATTTTTTCATTTTAAACACAGTGACTGCAAAGGTAAGTGCGGTCTTTAATCTCAGCACTGAGGTGGTGGCTGAAAATGGAGGATCACTGTGAGAGTCCAATGCCATCCTGGGACTATACATAATTCTAGTTTTAAAAAAGGTATACAGAAAGATGACATGATTTACTCAGGTGAACCAGCTGGTCAGTGATAGAGCTGGGTTTGAAACTGGCCTGAATATGGTATGTGTGTGTGCATGTACATATACCAGGGTCTGTTGATGCTGTAAACTAATGCCTTTATATGGGTGACTGGGGAACTGAGGGCTGGCAGGCCTTATAAGCAAGTACCTTTAATTGCTGAGCCCATCCTCAGCCCCCTTAGTCTAATCTATTTTTATTTGCAAGAGAGAATGGGCGCAGCAGAGCCTCTTGCTGCTGCAGGTGAACTTTAGATGCATATGCCCACCACCTTGTGAATCTGACTTTACATGGGCACTGGGGAGTCAAACCCAGGCTCTACAAGCAAGTGCCTGTAACTGCTAGCCAGCACTAGTCTTCTGATCTTTTCATCAGTAACTGGGCTATCCATACTTAAGAACATTTTAAGGGTATAAGTTTACTTTTGGATGTTCTACTGAATTCATCCTGGTTTGTAGAAATATTTAATAAAGAGTTTGACTGTCCATCAAAAAGGGATTTTTTTTTCTTATATTTTATTTTGTGGTACTGGAGATTTTAAACCTAAGGGCTTCATGCATACTAGGCAAGCTCTACCCAGTTATATCTCAGCTCCACTTTGAAAAAAGATTTGTTTTTTTTTAAGTCTGAATATAGATACACTTTCCTGATCTCTGATACAAAGGACTGACTTCCCAATAAAATAATTTCCCCACCATCTTGGAAATAACCTTGAGTCTGTAGGAGTAACTTTCAGAACTGATCTTACATACATGGAAGGTAGTCAATGTGGCAGCTACTGGAGATGTCATGTTTGCTAGTAGTAGTATTCATCAGTGTGTGATTCTGGGGCTCCATGGTTCCCATGGAGCTAGGCAAGCACTGCACCTTTGAACTCTGTTATTTCCCAAGTTTGGGGAAATGGGAACTAAGATGAAGTTTAAATCAATAGTTAAAGGTGTAAAGAAATGTCTAGGACAGAGGCCTCTGGTGCCAGGATCACCTTCTAGTTGGGGGGGGGGATGAGCTAATATCTGATAGTGGAAGACAAGTTCTCTTAATGTTAGTGGAAGGACTAATGTTTTTACCAGTCTTTCAATGAAGAAGACACCATTTGAGGCTGGAGATGGAGTGATGGAGTCAGTTGATGGTGCTTGCCTAGCATGCACCAAACCCTGGGTTTGATCTGCAGCGCCACATAAACCTGTAATCCCAGCATTTAGGAGGTGGAAAGAGGAGGATCAAAAGTTCAAGGTTATCCTTGAACTATATGGTGAGCTACATGAGACCCTGCCTTATAGTAGGGCTAGGGCTTGCTGGATTAAGAGCTTATCACACATACATGAGCGCCTGAATTTGAATCCCCAGAACTCATGGAAAGCTAGATGCAGTGGTCCACATGTCTGTAATGTCAGCATACCTGTGGCAAAAGAGAATATCCCCCCCCCACCACAAACTTGCACGTTAGCTATCCTGGCAAACAGTGGCGAACAAGAGACCCTGCCTCAAGGCGGCAGGCAAGGACTGAAGGACTGACCCACCACACAGATGCTATGTATACACAACACACATCAAAAGAATACAGGTGCCTTGTTTTTGGCTATAGTTTTTGCTGTTTTTTTGAGACGGGTTCCCATGTATTCCACACTGGCCTTGAACTTTAGTCCTTCTGCCTCCACCCAATGCTGAGTTTAAAGACAATGTGGTACCAGGCCCCGTTTATGCAGAGCTGAGGATCAAACCCAAGGCTTTGTGCTTGCTAGAAAAGCTCTCTACTAACTGAGCTACATCTCTCCCCATTGGTATAGTTTTTCAAAAGTAATGGCTTGATTTTAGTGATCCCTGCCTCTTCATACGGGCTAGGAACTTGCAGTTGGACTGTGCCCATTATAAGCCTTGTTGATGTATCACCTCTCCCCATCTCCCCAGTGGTCAGGATCAAGAACCCTGGAAGGACTTGGGACTCCAGTCTTCCTGGTGTGCATAGGGAAGGTTCAGACTTGGATAAGAAGCTTGCATGTGTTGGGCTAGGGAGTAAAAGTTTCAGTGAGGATCTGATGTGGATGTGACCACTCATGTCTGTAACCTGGTCCTATGTGGGGCAGAGAGGAAAATCGCTGGGGTGCACTGGTCAGCAGCTCCAGGATCTAGAAACTCCACCTCCAGGAAACAGTGATGTTCTCTGCCCTCTGCGCGTATGTGCATGAATGAGGTGGGCACATCTGCATACGCTGTTCATACACCACATACTGCACCCACATGTAAAAGGAAAACAAGCAAATGAAATGACTAACTGCCACTTACTGCATACTGAAGCTTGGCCACATGGAGCTTTTCTCTCGGTGACTTATGTGTTAATGTATCAGGAAGACCATAATTATAGTGTGTTTTGCTGAGAAAAAGCAAAAAAAAGCTAGCTTCTTAGGAAAAGGCTTTACATAATGATAGTTATGCATGTAGTCCAGTGCAGAGTACCTGCTTTACCATGTGTGGGGACCTGGGTTCAATCCCCAGCAGGACTCACAAAGATGTTTCTTGGTCTTCAGGGGCATCAACCTGAAAACGAATCCATAGTGCTACAGAGTCGGGAATTTATATAAAGCTGTCAACTGTGAAGCCTTTAATCATTCTTGGAACGTGGGAAGGATTTCTCTACTGGGTCTGAAAGCTGTCAGACTTCTTAGGAGCAAAGGGTTGCTTATGGCTGCTTTCTTTCTGAAGCCCTTTCAAAGGATAAAGCTGCCCTCTCACCCGCCTCCCTTTACAAAGGTTTGCCAAGAATACAATGCCACAGCCCAACAGCTGCACTGCACTAGCAGCACTCCTGAAAGAGTGCCAAATACAGGCTTGCAGCTCCTGTATAAGCCATTGAGAACACTACACCGAGTAGGGAGATTTTATGACTTCAGCATAAGCAGGGACCAGGAAGCAGCTCACCTACCACCTCCTTCCAAATCTGAGACTGTCCCCAGAAAAGGATGCTTTTCCTTGACCTAGACCCTGTCCATGTCACTACCTGCAGCAGCAGGCTTGCTGGGATGCAGTGGGCTGAGACTGCTCCCAGCTGGGCACATAAAGCTGTCCTTTCAGGTGGAGACCACAGAACGTGAGTTGGGAAGTGGTCTTTAAAGTGAAGAAGGATCTTCAGAGCAGCAACATGCAAGGGCAGCCCTGAGGCTTAGTGGTGAAATTTGATGGAGGTATCTTTGTTTTTGTTAGCACTTAACATTTAGTTTGGGTTTTGTGTAGGTCTCCTATAACCCAAGGTAGGCCTGGAACTTGCTATGTAGCCCAGGGTATCCTCAAATACCTAACCCTCCTCAGCCTCCTGAGCACTGGGATTATAGGCAAGCAACACTGTGCCTGGCCACAGTAGTTTTTGAGTTTGTTTTTGTTTCAATAAACTGGATCTTCTGAGAAGCTTGAGAACGATCTGCCGTCAGCATCACAGGCCTGGTGATAAGAGCAGCAGCACACCTGCTTCCCAGCTAGCCTGTCTGCTGGCGCAGGCCTGGACAAAAAAGGCCCAGAAGATAGAGAACTTTTGGGGTCCAAGCTGAGTCTGCACTGGATGCTTCAGGGTCTTGCTCTAGCCCAGGCTGACCTGGAATTCACTATGTAGTCTCAGGGTGGTCTACTGGTTTTTTTGTTGCAAAAGTATAGTTAGAAAAAATAATCTGGGGGCTGGAGAGATGGCTCAGTGGTTAAAGGTACTTGCTTGCAAAGTCTGACAGCATGGGTTCGATTCCCCAATACTCATATAAAGCCAGATGCACAAAGCACATGAGTCTGGAGTTCATTTGCAGTGGCAGGAGACCCTGGCGAGCCCATTCTCATATTCTCTATCTCTCTCACAAATAATGTTTTTAAAAAAGATAATCTGGTAGCTGGGCGTGGTGGCACACGCCTTTAATCCCAGCACTCGGGAGGCAGAGGTAGGGGGATCACCATGAGTTCAAGGCCACCCTGAGACTACACAGTGAATTCCAGGTCAGCCTGGGCTAGAGTGAGACTTTACCTCGAAAAACCAAAAAAAAAAAAAAAAAAAAAGATAATCTGGTAAATACAAAATTTAGAGGAAGCGCGAGTAACCATCTTGCAACCTGAAATGCTGGTTTAACAGGAATTGGGGTCTGCTGTCGGCCACAACCCCAAGTTTACAGCCACAAGCACTGTAGTAGTTTCTCAGGGCGACACATGACAGGCATACTCACTCCTAGGTGTTGGGAACTAGGGTCTGTGACATGTTCCTTCCCCAGAGGAGTTGACACTGGGCTGGTGCTGCTCAGTCCCTGCTGCCATTTGCCGGCCCTCAGGACCAACGATCTTTTTTTTTCTTTTTCTTTAAATATCTGTTTTTGAATTGTGTGTTGCCACTACTGCAAGGAGATGCTTGCGTCACTTTTTGCATTTTTTCATGCTTTATATGGGTGCTGGAGAATTGAACTAGAGTCAGGTTTGCAAGCAAGTGCTTTTAACCACTGAGTCATCTCCCCAATCCCTGAACCAAATAGCAAATAGGTACCACACATCCTCTTGCAGCCCTGGGGAGGTGACCGAGGAGTGTAGTTGTGAGAATTCATTTTTCTTTTGTGTCAAAGTTAGTTGAAAAGCTTTGGTTCCAAGCTCAAGTTTGGCCTCAATGGAAACCAGGGCGTGAAGGGGTGAAGCAGTCATGCTCCTATCCCTGCCCACAACCAAGAACTAGGAGTGGACACACAGTTTCCACAGACATTCCTCAAATAAAAGCTGGAGATTACCCACTTTGCAGATATCTACACTAAGGTAACTTTCAATAGGAAGGGAGTGTCTACTGTGGACATTTCAACCTCCTTGCTTTCCTAGGAGAAAATAATCCAAGAAAGCCCGGGGTGGTGAACCACACCTATAATCCCAGCACTCAGGAGGCTGAGGCAAGTGAGTTGACACCTCAAGTTAGAGGCTAAGCTGGGTATAGTACCAGACCAGCCAGGGCTACATTGCAAGAGTCTATCTCATAAACAACAGGAGCACACAGCCCTAACGGGAGGGTATTTTAATGTTAGCTGTCACAGCAAGGCACAGGCACATTAGTCAGCAGCCCCACACAGCAAAAGGTTGACATCTTTACTGCTAATTGCCACTTTATTTATTAAGCCAGGGAAGAACCAAGCCTGACCTTAGACACTTAACAGTGACATATTCCCCAGTCCCCAGGCAAATGAGGTTGAAAGGACCTATCCAAGCCTCTGAGGCTGGCGAAGCAAAATGGGGCAGCAGGGCTGTAAACTAAAAAGGCATCATCTCCAACTATTAGCACAAAAGACACTGACTCCCATGCTCAAGTATAGAAAAACCAGCTCAAATCTAATGGGAACTCAGCAGCCTTGTTATTTTCTATTTGACTTCCAAGGAAATCTATGTGCAAGTTTATTCTCCCCTCTGCTCACCTGGATCTGTGTGTGGCTGTGGGAGAGGGTTGGTCCAGATCCACCACTGGCACACACAAGCTGAGGACTGCCACACTTGTGTGTGGAGGAAACCTGCCCACCACAGGCACAAGAGCAGTCACACAGCCATCCAGACCCAGGAAGGTAGTGAGTTCCAAGAAACAAGGGCACTGGACTTGTGTTCCATTTCACACACACACACACACACACACACACACACACACACACACACACACACACAAAGTAAGGGCAGATTTTTTTCAGTGTGTACTCAGTATCTGTTGCATGAAGCATTTTCCTTATGGCTAAAGTCTGAAGTAAGTTCTGAAGGTCCATGCACACTCTTGTCTTCTTGGACAGACAGGCATCACTGAATTTTAGTCAAGAATAAGAGGCATACGGGGCATGGTGGCACACACCTTTAATCCCAGCACTCAGGAGGCAAAGGTAGGATCACTGTGAGTTTGAGGCAACCCCAGGACTACATATTGAATTCCAGGACAGCCTGAGCTAGAGTGAGACCCTACCTCAAAAAATAAAGAGGCATGACTAGATGTCACTGGACACAAAGGCCTCAGACACCAGAAACTGTCTCCTTCCAGATATGAGTACCCAGCAAACTTCAGAGCTGAAGGAGGCACAAGTTACCAAATGAGTTAGAAGTCTCATTTCCAGTCAGGCATTGTGGCACACACCTTGAATCCCAGCACTGGGAGGCAGTGGTAGGAGGATCACTGTTAGTTCGAGGCAAGACCCTATCTTGAAAAACAAAAGACAAAAATCTTATTTCTGATGGAACAATGTGCATTTTACTAGATTGCAAAGCACCACAGGTAGGCAGGGATTTTTTCCCAGTGCCCACAGACAGCTAAGCCACCAGTCCAAATGAATCCTGGAAAAGTCCAGAGGGAATCCTTACATCTGATGAAGAGGGTTGACCAGGTGAGCCACAGACTTGTTTTTTTGAGACAGTGCCAGGTGTATCCTAGGCTGGCTGTGAACTCACTATGCCACCCCCCTCCAAAGTGCTGGGGTTACAGGTGTGTGCCACCACACCCAGTTTTATGTAGTACTGGTGTTGGAACCTTTCCTGCATCTAGGCAAGCACTATCAACTGAGCTTCATCTCCAGCTCTAGGTCACAGACTTGTGTCTGTGCATGTGTGTGTATGTGTGTGTGTATGTGTGTGTGTATGTATGTATGTATGTCTGTATGTATGTATGTATGGGCACACACATGTGGAGGGCAGAGAACCAGGGTGTGGTCCTCACCTTCCACCTTGTTTGTCTGAAACAGGATCTGTCACTGCTGGGGGGGAAACTCTTTTCTGAAGAGACAGGAACACACACATATATTTACCCCAGATAGGGGCTCAGACAACAGACCAAAGTATTGACTGCACCAATAGTAGTTTGGAGAACCAATGAGTTTATTGGAGGTAGATAAAGAGCAGGTAAGGGGGTGCTCACAGGAGTGGTAACTCAAAGGCAGCTGCATCACTGAAAAGTCCACCCCAGCATTGTAGACCACCAAAGCTGTGTCTCAGTAACTCACTGCTCAACTAGCAAGCTGTTTCACAAGCCCACTGCTCAAGTAGCCAGCTGGCAGCTTGACGGTATCCTCCAGCACACTGCTGACAACTGCCCGGCTGGCAGGCAGCTCTGAAGGACAGGTATGAGACCCTCTCCCCAAGCAGTTGTTTTCCCTTTCTTATAACTCCAGGGAGGAGTCATGCAACCTGTTTCTCAGATTTGCTTACCTCCAGAGTCTCCTGAGTGCCCTCCTCCCCCAAGGAGGGAATGTTTCAATTTCTATACAACACTGATCAAATCTGGCTCTTCACCCATCCTTTACCACTCACAACCTTGGGGGTGGCCGTGTGACCTTTTCTGATGTCCCAGACTTGTCCACCTGAGTCTCCTGAGCCTCCCTCCTCCCTTCCAGGGGAAATATTTCAATTCGGAATTTGCTGCACAACAACACTGAACATCAGGCTGGCCCTTGGTCCTTGGGATTCTTTTGACTTCGCCTCCCTCCCATCTTATAGTTGCACAGGGATTACAGGCCATTGTAAGGGTTAGGAGGATCACAACTCCAGTTGTCAGCTTGGGTGGAAAGTGCTTCTAACCACTGAACCATCTTCCCAGCCCAGGCCACTAACTTTTTGTTTTTTTTTTTGAGGTAGGGTCTCGCTCCATCCCAGGCTGACCTATTATGTAGTCTCTGGGTGGCCTTGAACTCACAGTGATCCTCCTACCTCTGCCTCCTGAGTGTTGGGATTAAAGGCATACCCCACCATGACCCTTTTAAAGGAATATTTCTAAAAGCAATTTTCTGAGTGTAGCTCACTAGCCTAATTTTCCTCAGTGCTAGTACTGTCTTAAAGGGCCTGAGACATGCCTTTTACAGAATAAGATCCTCTCCTATGACTTGACTTGAAGGTTCTACTTTACAACATCCTCCATGAGTAATCTCATCTGTTCTCAATCCAAGGCTTGGGCAGAAATACATAAAAAATGAAATTCTAGCCAGGTGTGGTGGCACATGCCTTTAATCCTAGCACTTGGGAGGCAGAGGTAGGAGGATTGCTGTGAGTTTGAGGCAACCCTGAGACTACATAGTGACCTGAACTTGAGCCTGGGCTAGAGTGAGACCCTACATCAAAACAAAACAAAAACAAAAACCCTAAAATACTAGTTAATTTTATTTACAGTAAGTCATCCACCAAGATGTAAAAGATGAGAAGAAAAGCAGGCAGTTTAAGATTTTAAAAAAATAGGAAACTCACTAGAAATTATAATCAGAAAAGTTAACTTACAGCACTAGGGGTTTCACTCAATGGTAGAATTATTTGCCTAGCATGTATGAAAGCTTGGGCTTGATGTCAGCACCAAAAACAAGAGAAGAGGTAGGGGAGGAGAGAACCCATTGCTCAGTCTCAGATACCACACCCCACACTAGCTTTTTTTCATTTCTGGTGATTCAATTTCCTATATTGAAATAAACTGAAGGAGTTTGGAGAGAACCCATACTATAAACTTTTTATACAATAGAAAGTCCTTTTTATTGGGGATTAAATACAGAAAATAAAATTCATGAGAAATCTATGGAAAGTGCATTTTAAAGTGTATAATCACAAATTTTAACTTAATATTTAAAAGTCTTACAAATTTGCACAAATGATCAGGATGGAAGAAAGCACAGCTGCATTTGAGGAAGTGACTAGGCTAAGGCTCAGGAGGGGTGTGACACTTGTCCTCCGCATTCATGACCTTGGGCCTTGCCATAGCTCTGGGGAGTGAAGCAGCTTGTCCATGGTTGCAGATCAGAGAGCTTGAGTTGGTCTGTCGTCCTGGTCACTGAGGACTGGAGCTGGATGCTACACAAAAATGGCTTTCTTCACAAGCCATGAGCAAGAGTACCATCCCACTGCTCTGCTCCCAGAAACCCTGCTTCCTGGTCACTTCTACTTGTGGTGGCTCAGTGACCTGCATGCAGTAGATGAATGAGGCTGGGTCCACCTGCCCAACTGCCAGTAGCAAGCACAGAGCTGTCACCAGTGAGCCCTGCAGCCCCTCCCAATAGTGAGAGTAAAAAGCAGCAGCAGGAAAAGGGGTTCAGAACAGACAGATTAACCTTAAGGGGAATATTAATTATCTCTGAGCAAAGCAGGGTTGCAAATCAAGCCCTTCTAGAGAGGCATACAAGTCCAGAAGACCCTAGCTAGATGTGCTCCAGATACAAAGAGAATGTGGGCTTTCCCCAGCAGCACGGGATACCTGGATCTACAAGTCAGCTGGCTGGCTTGACACAGCATACAATGTCCCATCAATGAATTAATGAATTTTATCTACCTAGCTACTTGTTTGCTTTCCTGAAGTGCTGGGGATCAAAGCCAAGGCCCCAAGCATGCTAGGCAAGTCTTCTACCACTCCACATCTCCAGGCCTCAGTAAATTTTAAAATAAGACTGCCTCTTCCAGTGAGCTAGTACATGAATACCTCAAGCTTATGAAGTTATTCTCACTTCCTACAATGAGTATGTATGTCAGTGGGGTATGACATAAATTCCAGGTAGAAATAAGGAAACAGAATCTGACTTGCCTCAGCAAGAAAAGGGGGGAGGGGCAAAAACAGAACCACACTTAAAAGCACTTTGTTGAAAAAATCCAAACTATAAAATTCATTATTTGTCATTTTGGTTTTTGTTTTTCAAGATAGGGTCTTGCTCTAGCCCAGGCTGATCTGGAATTCACAATATAGTCTCAGGGTGGCCTCGAACCCACGGCAATCCTCCTACTCCTGCCTCCCAGTGCTGGATTAAAAGGTGTGCGCCACCCACATGGCACTACTTGTCATTTTTACATCAACAGAAAAGGCATTTCAAAGTAAGCTTGGCTTGTGCCATGCTAAAGAGTGATCTTGGAGCTCAGAGTCCATAAATACACACACATCCATGCACACTTTACAGTGAGCCTTCTAAGTCCTCTAGACTGGGTTCTTCCCATTGCAGCCACCTGCTGCCAACACCCAAAATCTGAAGAGCTGCTGCAGGCAGTCACACTCACCCCAGACTGTCACCAGTGATGGAAATGTGATAAATCTTCTGCCTTAGCTCTGGTGCTTGGGAAAAAAAAATAATAATCATCATGTAGCTATGAAGTCCAGTGAACCAATTTTATTTTCATAAATTAAAAGTCAACAGTGAAGAATATTTCTGTGCTACCCAGATGGCAAGTTTATTCAGAAATTAATATTTTACTACATACAGAAAATTCAGTGAAACATTGACCACACCATCCATTTTTGAAGTAGGAGCCTCATTTTCCTATCATGACATTTGCTTTGTATAAATGCTCACAATTTAAAGTGATAATGGAAATACTTAAAATGAAACTTTTGCTGCCAGGCTCTATAGTGAGTGGTTCTGAAAGAAGCATCACACAGACACCGTGTCCTAAAGTGAACTCAGTCAGGTTCGGTAGTGATTCACAGCACTTCACACTGAGTCAGGGTACTCAAGAGAGGGCACGGTTATGCATTTCTGGAGTTCACACAATGAGAAACTGCTAAAGCAGATCTTCAAATAGTAAAGAGGATAGATTCTCTCAAAGCACTCTCTAGCACCTTCAGTAAATTTAAACTTGGCTTTAGACAACTTTCAAGCAGGGTGTGAAGAAACCACTTAGGCTGTCACCTTGTGCTTGAATGGATTTCCTTAACATTTAGCAGTGAGTGAATAGATTTGAAAGTCTTTTTAGTAAGCAGAGATTTCAAGGTATGACCAATTTCCTACCTAAGCCAAAAACCCTCAGCAAAAGCAAAATACGAAAGGTCTTTTTCCTTTGAGGAGAATGCAGTATTACCCAAGAATTCTCCTTCAGTTCAAAGATCAAAAATCCTCTGAGCCAGCTCTTGGAACCAAAGAAGAAGGATCCTCTGAGCCAGCTCTCAGATTTCCAATGGGACAGACCCAAGACTACTGTCTTCTACAGGATGTTGGCAGATGATTCCCTATCTTAGGCTGGGGACAAGACTGGTTTATGGGATCAGACCCAGCTTTTCTGACTTCTATTTCTAGCAGATTAAAACAAAAAGTGGCTCCACTGAGCATGGCCCACTCTGTAAGACAGACCTCCTATGACTTAAGGGT
This sequence comes from Zapus hudsonius, assembly GCA_004024765.1. Taxonomy (NCBI): domain Eukaryota; kingdom Metazoa; phylum Chordata; class Mammalia; order Rodentia; family Dipodidae; genus Zapus; species Zapus hudsonius. The sequence goes on from PVHP010019575.1 coordinate 20,195, forward strand.
CTGGAAGGCTGACTTAAAAATACATATATTTCCAGGCTGGAGAGACAGCTCAGTGGTTAAGGCACTTGCCTCCAAGTTAAGGCCCCGGGTTCAATTCCCCAGGACCCACAAGGTGGTGGCCCTGGTCCCCCCCCCTCTCTGTATCTTTGATTGAAAATGAATAAATAAAATATTTTTTTAAAAATACATATATTTGCTATTTCAAAACACAGCTATCTTCCTTTAAAAAAATTATGTGTGTATGTATGGGCATGCCAAGGCCTCTTGCTGCTGCAAATGAAAACCAGACACTTGTACCATTTTTTGCATCTGGCTTATGTGAATGGCTTGGGAACTGAACCCAGGCTGACAGGCTTTGCAAGCAAGTACCTTTAACTACTGAGACATCTTCCCAACTAGCCCCCTTTCTTCCTCTTATTACCTTCCCCTCCCTTTCCTTTCCTTTCCTCCCTCTGTCTTTACTTTTCTTTCTTAAGGCAGTGACTTATGTAGTACAGATTGGCCTCAAACTCACTATGGAGCCCAGGATGACCTCTCTCCCTCTGTGTGTGTGATGTGTTTATGGACACATATGGAGTCCAGAGGATGACCTTTGGATGTGGGTCCTCTCCCAGAGTCTCTCATTGTTTGCCATTAGGAGGGCCAGAGTAGCTGGCCCACGAACTTAGGGACTCTGAGTCCATCTCCCAAGGGCAGTCCTCTTGCTTGCTTGCTTGCTTGTTTTGAGTCTCATGTAGCCCAGGCTGACCTCAACTCATATGTACCTGAGGATGACCTTGCATTCCCGACCCTCCCACCTCCCATTCTCAAGTGCTAGGATTATAGGTATCATCATAGTTGTGCCCAGTTATGCCCACTTTCATGAAACCATGACCTCAGAGCTTGCCAAGACTGAGTCCGATGCACATAAGAGAGCCTTTTGACTTGTGGGCACACTTGTTTCCCTAAGGTTCATAGTTTATCTGTGGTCTCTTTTCATATGGCCATTTTCCTCTTAGGATACAAATGTTTTGATAGATCATAAGATCAACTCTGGGCAGCATGGCCTGACATCAGGGCTTTTACATCTCTTGGCTGGCTCTGTAGCATACTGTTGGCCAGCTTCATCTATTAATGTACAAAACTCAAAGGAAAAAATTGCTGTGAGAACCTATGGCTCTCACAGGACACTCCAGGTGGCCTTACTTCCCTGAGCTAGTCTCACTGGATCTAGAGTCCCCGGTTTTCCAGTTGGCTGACCAGTAAGCACCAGAGGCCCTCCTATCTTGACTCCCCTCAGTATGTGGTACAGGCACGTGTGGCCATGCCTTGCTTGTTACACGGGTGGTGAGGACTAAACTGGTCTCATGTCCGTACAGAGGTGCTCTGACCTACTCAGCCATCTCCAGCCCTATCCTACACACTTTTCTTTTTAACCATCTGAAATCAAATTTTGGACTAATACTTTCCGGGCAGTTGAGGGTTTAATTCCTTGAACTAATTAAAAAGGGGACTCTTCATGTGCCCTGCACCTCAAAACAAGCTTAACCGGGATGAAACAGGGTTTACCTATATCTCTAAGGGTAGAAGCAAACAGGCCAGGCAGCTTTCATTGCTCTGGCCAACTTCATATAGTCTGCAGTCAAATGTTCTACCCCTGAGCTATACCCCCAATTCCATACAAACCTTCTCAGTGGCCAGCCTATAGTAGGTTCTGCAGTAATGAAGACTAGAAGAACAGGCACATCCAGGTCGCAGCTCTTCAGGCCCACCACCCTCCCAGTGTTACTGGGACTCTAAGAACAAGCCATACCAAAGTCTTGCATTCTGTGAGGTGTCCCTGATGCTAAGATCCACATCATTGATCTGGGGTAAAAATGGGTGAATTCCCACCTTGTGCCACAGGTGTCAAATGACCACGAGCACCTCTCCTCTGAAGCCCCGGAGGTGAAGAGTTGTGGCAAAGAAGGCTTTCACATGTGACTATGGTTCTACCCTTTCCCTCGTCACCTACGTCACCCAGATGTCCTATGCTGGGGCTGACAGGCTCTAGACTGGTACTCGGTACCTATGCAAATGAGCGTGCCAGGGCCTCTTGCCATAGCAAATGAACACCAGACACATATGTCACTTTCTGGGTCTGGCTTTAATGGGTGCTGGGAAACTGAACCCAAGCTGGCAGGCCTGCAAGTGCCTTTAAACTGCACTGCTAAGCCACCTCCTCGGCCTCATGCCTGGACATTACTCCAGCCACATTTCTTACCAGCAAATACAAAGCCATATAAGCCTGGTCCAGCTCTCATCTGCTGAGCTAGAGGTACTTTGTATGAGGTGCTCTAAAATAAGATATTTTATACCAAACAAATGAGAAATGTCAGCACTATAAACAACATTTTCTTTAAAATAAACGAAACAGCAGGTTCTGGTGATACAGGCCTATAATCCCAGTTATTTGGGAGGCTGAGGCAAGAGGATTAGCAGTTCAAATCCCAAGTGTGCTACATAGTGAGCTCAAAGACAGCCTGGGCAACTTAGCAAGACTATGTCTTAAAAAGTAAAGAAAAGAAAAATGAGGTTATATACCCAGTTCTAGTTTTGAGGAACCTCTGTACTCATTTCCATAGTTGTCTAGCATTCTTGAGGATTGGGGATCAATCTCTAGCACCAGCAAAAAATAAAAATTAAAAAGTATACCTGGGTCCCCACACAAACTGAAGAGACTGACCTTATTTGTTACTCTACCAGTGATGCCTAAGTTATCATTCTGAGTTGTTATCTAGTTATGACAGGGCTTATACCTACCAACTGTGAGGAATCAAAATTAAAGAGCTTAGTGGAACAGTAAGAGCACTCAAAGCCAATGTAGCTGGGTGTGGTGGTGCACACTTTTAATCCCAGTACTCTGGAGGCTTAAGTAGATGGAACACCATGAGTTTCAGGTCAGTTGGGCTACAAAGTGAGTTCCAGGTCAAATTGTACTAGAGACCTTTCCTCAAAGAACAAACAAGCAAAATATACATCTACATATACAGATATGGTGCCAAAGCAGGGACCATTTTCTTTGCATCATTTCATCAAACATTCTTGGAAATTCTGTTTTACCTTTTTCATTAATTCACTTCTGGTAGTGAAGTGTGGCAGGTCTTCCACTTCAATTCCATCCGCCATTTCCATCACCTTGTCTAGAAGGTCTTTATTGTAACTGCGCAATAAAAAGTAGCAAGGTAAATACCTGGGAAGAATTACTGAAAGAGAATAGGAGAAATCTAGCTTCTTATAGGCAATTTCAGTTAGGGACTGAGGCCCAGAGAGAACCAGGAGACACCACTCCACATGCCATCTCTTCCTGGCAGAACTGAAACTCATGTCTGACCGAGACTGATCCTGGCTGGGTGGGAGCGGGAAAGTTTAAACTCCTCAGCTTTTAAAGTTTAGGGTAGCTTCTCATTTAACTACATGTACAATCTTCTGGTCTCTGAATCCACCACATATTTACACTCTAGATCTACCACATGGGTGCTCGTACTAACTCTAGGCCTGATGCTTGTGTAACTCCTTTAAACTCAGGGTAACAAGGAGTGTCACTCTATTATTCATTTCTCCTCTGGAATTTCTTGGTTTTTACATTAATATCTGCCCTCTTAACTTCCCTCCACTGGAAGGCACGTGGCGAATGCCATGTGCTTTCCTTCTAAGTATATTTTCCCTCGTCTGTTCTTCCTTAAGCTGTTTGCTCGCTAACCTCCCTCCACTGGAAAGCACACGTCAAACTACACAAGCCTCAGTTTCCTTTAACTTTCCACGTGCTTTCAGTTTCACTCTAACCCTCTCTTGGAAGCCTGTTTCTCTCATAAATGCCACATGTTTGGCTCTATTTACTCTTTCTTTAAAAGCCTGTTTATAAATTACTCTCCACATGCTTGCAGCTTTACTCTAACTTTTTCCTAAAACGTCAATCTTTCTTAAATAAGCCTTGTAGACTATACAATGTTTTCTACATGAGAGTGTATTCTAGCCTTCCTTACTAGATCCCAATTCCCCTTAAATAAACTACACAATCTGCGATTTCTCCCTAAAATAAACTTAATAATTTATAATGCATCCTTCTTGAGTCTGTCTTATTCTCACTTGGGCTTCATGAATCTGGGGGCCCCTCCTTTACCCCCAAATCCTGCATCATTAGTAGTCATTATGGAATAATAAGAAATTGCAAGTTAAAAGCTGGAGAGATGGCTCTGTAGCTGAAGGTGCTTACTTATAAAGCCCGATGGCCTGGGTTCAATTCCCTAGTACTCATGTAAAACCAAAAGTACAAAGTGGTGCATGCATTCGGAGTTCGTCTGCAGTGGAAGGAGGCCCTGGCACACCCATACTCTCTGTGTGTCTCTCTCTTTCTCAAATAAATTTAAAAAATTTTTAATTGTGGGCTGAGGAGATGGCTCAGCAGTTAAAGTGTTTGCCTGCAACCCCTGATTGCCTGGGTTCAATTCCCTAGAACCCACGTAAAGCCAGAGACATTCATCTGGAGTTTATTTGCAGCAGCAAGAGGCCCCAGAAAAAAGAAATGGCAGGTTATGAGATTGTAAACTCGACTCTTAAAGGGCAGAATTGTTTGCTCGTTTGTTAATTAGCAAGATCTCACTATGTCATCCAGCCTGATCCTCAACTCCTAAAGAAATGCTCCTGCCTCAGCCTCCCCAGTAGTTGGAACTACAGATACACACCACTGTATGGGGTTCTACAAAGAGCAGATCTGATACTACTGGGGAAACCTATACTTGTTCAGCACAAGGTTAAGAGATAGCTCTTCCTGCTTGTGGGTATAGAAGTGGACATGAGGAATGCCAGTAAAGGATCCAAGAATTCAAAAACAGAAACACTGTACATCTGATAGTACATATCCATGGATATAGTATGAAGGCCAAAAATATTTTACATTATTTTTAAGGAAGGGTCTCATGTAGCCCAGGCTGGCTTTGAACTTGCTATATAGTATATAGCTAAGGCTGATCTTGAACTTCTGATCCTCCTACCTTCACCTCTTGAGTGCTGGGCTTACAGGCATGCACCACCATGCCTCCTTTATCAAGTGCTATCGATTGAACAGAGGGCTTTATGACTACTAGTCAGGAACTCTACCAATTGAGCTAAATCTCCAATCCTTTACTTTTAAAACAGGTAAACAGTTGCTCCGATAAAAATAACGTCATCTGTTCAATTGCTAAATTCAGCCCTTTGCCTAAGATCGGATCCTGTTAACTAGGATTTTCAAAGGCATCTGGAAGCAGAAAGGGGGACAGGTACATCTGGACCAGCCTCCCAACATTGTGTTCTAATATTCCAACATCTGAAACAAAACCAAGCAGCTTTGGGGCTGGAGTTGTAGCAGCTCAGTGGTAGATTCCATTCTTAACACAAAAGCAAACCAAGTGGCTTGAACTGAAGGGAAAACGGAGAGGTAAGGGAAGGGGCCAAGAGGAGAAAAGAAGAGGAAATTGGTACAAGATCTACTGCTTTTTCGTGGTGGGTAAAGGGGTGTCTTATCGGGTACTTCAAAAGCAGGATCTTACCCTCTTGGTGCAGTAGCCAGGATTCAGGGGGCTTTGGGACCTTGACAAGGAGACATGTTACTGTCATAAGAGGGAAGGCAGACAGGTGAAGCGGGCAGTAGTAGCTACGGACCCTGGCTGGGGAGAGGGGAGGAAAACCCAAGGGATTTAAATCACATCCTGCCAGACCAATCATGCCAAAGCCCCTTAGGTCTACACCTGATGGGGGAGGGGATCTAGGTTTGCCTGCACTTTTGCCTTGCGGGTGAGAAGAGCTACCGGACTCCCAGGGCACTCGGCTAGTAAGAGCGGCACAGAGCCACTTCCGAGCCCACCATGAATCGCGCTCTTCCTCGTTTCATTACGGTAGTCTCTACCAAACAGGGGCGCTGAGGCCGGGGGGAGGGGCAGGGCCGTCGGAGGTCGGGGGGGAGGCAGGGTTGGGGACGGGCTGGGGTCCGCACCTGCAACCCAGGAAGAGGTGGTTGGCCCAGACCATGGAGAGGGCCAGCAGCTGGTCCAGGCGGCCGCCGCCGTCGGGCGGGTCGCGGTAGTCTGGCAGGTGGCGCAGGATGAACTCCATGCGTGCCTTCCATTGCTTCTCGCTCTCCGAGTACGAGCGGAACTGCTCGGCGAAGTCAGCCGCCTGCCGCACCCCCGACACCAGCTCCTCCACCGCGGCGGCGGCCGCCTCGCCTCCCACCATGGCTCCCGACGCCGTCGCCGCCTTCCCGACAAGCACCGCGCCCCGCCGCGCGGCTAGAGCGGCCCCGGCGGCGCGCGACTGCTCTGGAGGACCGGCCTGGAGCGCCCTCGCGCGGCTCGGCGGCCTCCCGCACGCAGACCCGCGCGCCGCCCGGGACCCCCGCCAGCCGCTCGCGGAGCCCACGAGGGCCCGAGGCTCCCGGCGGAGTCGGCAGCAGGACGCCCTCGAGAGCTGTGCTGCGTCCTTTCTGCCCTGGGTGTCCCCCGGCCACCTCCGACCCGGAGCCGCGGCGGAGGGCTGCGCTGCCCTCGGTTCTGAGGGACCCCCACCCCGGGGTGCCAACACCCCGCCCGGGGTGGACCGTGGCTCCCTGCCACGAGTCGTACCTGGCGGGCACTTGGGGAGGATGCCTCTCTCTCACGAACCTTACCATCTCGTGGAGGAGGCCGACCGGGACAGTTCGACCAGTAGCCAGAAGCCCAGACTACGAGCGAGGGACCTGCTCCGTCCGGGCTGGCGGCGAGGCGGTGACAGCTTAGGGGAGGAGGGCAGGCCGTGCACCGGCCCGCAGGCTGGGACCTGGGCCGCATGGTGGGCCGGGACGTCGAAGAGCGTCAGGGAGAGCTCCGCAAGCCTAGTAAGCCGTGGCAGGACCCCCGGGTGGATCTGAAGAGGAATGGGGAGCCACTGAAGAATGTTAACCAGTGCGGTGGCTATGGAATATCGGGGTTCAGGAAAGAGCCTCAAACCCCAGACTCCGAGTTCTTGTCTTCTTGTTTAAAGGATTAAAACAAGACTGAGAAGAATGATTGTTAAATGCTGATATTGATTCAGAAGTCAGGAGAAGGAAGGGAATAGGGGCACCCACGTGGTCTGAGAGCCCACGGGTGGGCCTGGAGGAAACATGCAAAGAGAGAAAGGAAAGTACAAAGAGCCCCTGCCTTGTGAAGGGCAGGAGGGGGTAGAGAGCCCATGTAGGAGAAAATGGGAGCTCCCCTTGTCTCAGGGTGAGATGAGGGGGGCTTACCAAAACCTCAGGAATCTCAGCTTGGCAGGTCGAGAAGAGAGAGTGCCCTCCCCTGGTAAACTTATTTATACCTTCTGGCTCAGGTGAGCCAGAGAGACAGCTGATTGATTGGTCCATGATGCCAAGTTTGGGGGTCTTCAGCTTGAACAACCACCATGCCTCGTAAAGGAGACCTCTCCCTACCCCCAGGGAGGGGCTCAGGTTGTTTTTGGAAAAGCAGGTTAGGCAAGAGATTAAGAGTCAGGTTCTCTGATCTCTAGCAGAGCGGCCAGGCTCAGAGACATTTCTGCCTTTACTTTGGGGTGGGGACAGTCAAGCTAACTGCCTCACAGTGACAGTCACATGTTGGAAGGAGCCAGAATGGTACTGTCCAAAGGGAAGAGGGCCTGTATTTAGTCTCAGCTACCTGATACTATATCAAGTCAAATCTCTTGGAGAAACAGAAGCTTCCTTTTAGGTGGTGGTTTCCTCATCCCTGGAAGCATCCATCTTCAGTAAAGCCCACCTATCATTCCCCATCAAATATAGAGGGCCCGATGCAGATCCTAGGTGTATAAAGGGGTGAGAGTTGAGGGACCACACGCTCTTACTGATTCTGTAGCCCAGGCTGGCCTTCAGCTGAAGAACCTCTGGCCTCCTGTTGCACTGTTGGGACCCTAGCAGGCAGAAACCCAATCCAGAAGTACAGAGCGGTCAGAGCACCAGCACCAGACTGGGTGACGCCAATAGCCGGAAGACATGGGACAGGGACAGTGTGAGCAGAATCTGGGAAACAGACGGGCAACTTCTCCCTGCAATGCAGAATCTGAGCAGAGAACTGCAAGTAGGGCTTCGGTTCCCAAATGGGAGTAGAGAGGGAATTATCATGGTTTATTGTTTATAATTATGGGAGCGATCAATAAAAAGGTTTTTAAAAATATTTGCAGAGAGAGAAAAAAACACTCAGTGTTACTGAGCGTCTACCAAGCCAAATTCTTGGGCACCTGATTGTAGGCAAAGGTTGGACACTGTGAACAGTAGCTAACCTACATGGCTGACCCTGCCTAGAAGTGGTGACAAAGCTGTGAGTCATGCACACCGACCCTGTTTAGCATGATCTCTGACAACGATGGGCTTGTGCAGCTGTATGTGGACACACAAATGCATTCAGATGTGCAGAAGGGCACAGACCTACTCTGGTTTTTGGTTTTTCAAGGTAGGTCTTGCTCTAGCCCAGGCTAACCTGGCACTCAATATGTAGCCTCAAATTCATGGTGAGCCTCCTAACTCTGCCCATTTTAAAAATTTTATTTATTCATTTTCAAGGAGAGAGAGACAGGAGAGAGAGAGAGAGAATGCACCAGGGCCACCACCTTGTGGGTCTGGCTTATGTGGGTACTGGGGAATTGAACCCCGGGACTTAGGTACTGGAGGCAAGTGCCTTAACCACTGAGCCATCTCCCCAGCCCCACTCTGCCCATTTTTAAAAAACATTTTTTATTTATTTGCAAGGAGAGAGAAGAGATTGAGAGGGAGAGAATAGGCATGCTAAGGCTTCTTGTCACTGCAAACAAACAACAGGCGCATGCGCCATTGTACATCTGGCTGTATGTGGGTTCTGGGGAATTGAACCCAGGTCCTTAGGCTTTGCAGGCAGGCGCCTTAACCGCTTAGCCATCTCTCCAGTCCCCTCTATTCATTTCTTAACCATGTAAAATTTACAATATCATACATACACACATGAAATAGTTAAGAAAAAACTTAGGGGCCCACATTTCACAGGACTCTGTGGCAAGTCCAATTACTGACTAGTGTATTGTTTCTACCTTGCTTTGAATGAATCAAGGGTTTTCTTTCTTTTTTGTTTGTTTGTTTGTTTGTTTGTTTTGAGGTAGGGTCTCACTGTTTGTGTTTTCTGTTTGTTTTGTTTGAGGTAGGGTCACTGAGCCCAGGCTGACCTGGCCTCAAATTTACAGTGATTCTCCTACCTCTGCTTCCCAAGTGTTAGAATTAAAGGTGGATGCCACCATGTCTGGCTTTCCTCAGACTCAGTGTGTGTGTGTGTGTGTGTGTGTGTGTGTGTGTGTGTGTGTGTGTGCATGCACGAGTGCATTCCATGGTGCTTGTGTGGAGGAGCAGCTGTGGTGAATTCCACCTTCTCAGTCTCGCTGGCCAGAGCTTGGCCTGGGAGATTCAGATTCTCCTGGCTCTGCCTGAGTTGTCATAGATACATTGGGATCTCAGATGCATGTATCACTTTGCATCCAGCTTTACATGGGTGCTGGGAATTGAACTTAAGCTGGCAGGCTTTGCAGGCAGCAATCATCCTTAAGTGCTGAGCAGCCTCCCCAGTGGTCAGTCTTAAAGACACAGTGACTGGGCATGATGATGGTGCACACCTTTAGTGACCAGAACTAGGGAGGTTGAGGTCAGAGGATCACCAAGAGTTCAAGGCCAGCCTAGAGCTATAGAGTGAGTTCCAGGTTAGCCTGAGCTTCAGTGAGACCCTGCCTTGGGGGGAGGGGGCGTAGAAAAGCAGATTGTATGAGTTTCCCCAACTGCCCAACTGTGTTCTTCTAGAAAATTGTTTTGGCTGTTTAACTTATATTTACTTATTTATGTTATTTTTATTTATTTTGGGGATGCTGCTGATTAAACGTAGGGCCTCGCACATGTTAAGCAAGCACTATGTTGTCCCCACTGGCCTTGAACTACAGCCCAGGTAGGTTTTCCTCTTTTTCTTGTTCTCTCTTTTAAACTCTTTACTGACAGTTTTCATCCAAGTACATAATGTATTTTGACCCTAATCTCTTCCCATTACCTTGTTTTGTCCCCTTCTTCCATCCTCCTTCCTCTGGCTCCCTTCTCTCTAGCTAGTCTCTCTTTTTTTATATTTTATTTATTTACGAGAGAGAGAGAGAGAGAGAGAGAGAGAGAGAGAGAGAGAGAGAGAGAATGGGCACAACAGGGCCTCCAGCCACTGCAAATGAACTCCAGACACATGCGCCCTCTTGTGCATCTGGCTTTACATAGGCACTGGGGAATCGAACTCAGGTCCTTCTGCATTGCAGGCAAACACCTTAACTGCTAAGCCATCTCTTCAGCCCTAGTCTCTCTTTCATTATTTTAATATTTATTTATTTGCAAGGAGAGAGAGAGGGAGGGAAGGAGAATGGGCACACAAGGGCCTACAGCCTTTGCGAATGAACTCCAGATGCATGTGCCACTTTTTACATCTGGCTTTATGTGGGAACTAGGGAATCAAAGGAGTCAAACCTGGGCTGTCAGGCTCTGCAAGCAAATGCCTTGACCTCTGAGCCATCTCTCCAATCCCCCTCTCTTTTATTGAAGGTCATTTTCCTTCCTCCCCTCATTCATCAGCCATGAAGAACTAAATGTTGACGGGTCAAATATTATGCAAGTCTTGTGCAGGTAAAGACAGTCGCTTCATATCCAGAAGACAGCGTTCCATACACTCCTCTCATCCTCTGACTCTTGGATTCTTTCTGCCCCTTCTTCCACAAGGAAATAATAGACACGGCTACTCAGTGCTGAACACTCAACAACACCTGCTTTGTGCTATATTTCTAAATCCAATGAGACATTTTACTTATGTACATATTTACCCCTTTATTTGTTATCATGCCTTATCTCTTACCTACCATCTAGTTTCATTTTATTTTCCTGAAACCTGAAATGTTTATATTGGAACTCCCTGCACTGCAAACAAACTCCAGATGCATATACCACTTTGTGATCTGGCTTTAAGTGGGAAACAAACCCGGGTCATTAGACTTTGCAGGCAAGTACCTTAACCGCTGAGCCATCTCTCCAGCCCCTCACCTCAAGAGTTTTGAACATGGTAGGCAAGTATTCTCCCAACTGAGCTACGTCCTCATACTCAGCCCTAGTTTTATTTCTTTTTTTAAAAATATTTCATTTATTTATTTATTGAATTTGAGAGAGTATGTGTGTGTGTAAGAAAGAGAGAGAGAGAGAGAGAGAGAGAGAGAATGGGCATGCCAGGGCCTCCAGCCACTGCAAACAAACTCCAGACACATGCACCACCTTGTGCATCTGGCTTTCCGTGGGTCCTGGGGAATTGAACTTGGGTCCTTCTGCTTTGCAGGCAAAGCCTTAACCACTAATCCATCACTCCAGCCCCTTCTTT